>JAYEVB010000485.1:0-54120 GCA_036346415.1 Raddia guianensis | reverse complement strand
ACGGCTCGTCGGACGCTCGAGCGGTCGAAAACGCGCCCTGAAGACCGCCCGGCGCGCGGTCGAGGCGGAGCTGGTCGCCAAGCTCAGCGCGGGCATGGCGGCGCCGGCCCGCCCTGCCGAGGTGTAGGGTGGCTCCTGTTGGGCGACCTCGTGCCGGGGCGGACCGGAGCAGGGCGAGCTGGACACCGCGACCGGCGGCGGGGCCGCGCCGGAGGCCGTGCCGGAAATCCCGCCTTCGACGAGGAGGATCGCCGAGTTTGAGGACACGAGCTGGCTTACGGACATCGGCAACGCCGTGCAGAACACGCCACCAATTTTTTCGGCAGCCTGTTTCTCGACCTGGCGCTCGGCGCGTTGCTCTTCGGGGTGCTCTGGTTTCTGGTCGAGCGCTGGGCGCTGGACACGAAGGCGGCCATCCCGAGGCGCGAACTCTGGGACGACGCGCACAAGCAGGGGGAGCTCGAGCGCACGGTCTTGCTGCACTGCTACCTGGTCACCGCCTCGGCGTTTATGGGTCTGGCGCTCGCGCTCGGTTCGTTTTCGCTGCGCTACCGCGTCCCGGTGCTCCAGACCTCGCCCTCGCGGTGCAGACGTGGCTTTAGACAGCGGGTTAAGCCGCATCATCGCCGTCCTGGTCGTCGGGGCGACCGTCTACACGCTTCTCAGGGTCGTTCGCAAGACCGCGCGGGCGCTCACGCCCGTTTCCTGGCAGCGCTTGAGCGGCAGGTCGCTCGCGCCGCGACCATCCGCAACGTCATCGAGTCGTCGGCGCGGCTTGTCTTAATCACCTTTTTTCGTGCTCTTCGTGCTCGCCCAGGTCGGCATCAACGTGACGACGCTGCTCGCCGGGGTCGGGATTCTGGGCCTGGCGATCTCGTTCGGCGCGCAGTCTCTGGTCAAGGACGTGATCACCGGCTTTTTCATCCTCGCCGAGGACCAGTTCGGGGTCGGCGACGTAGTCACCATCGCGGGCTTTCCGGGCGGTCGAAAGCCTCAACCTCCGGATCACCACCCCTGCGCGCGCTGACGGTCAGGTTCACGTGATCCCGAACGGGCAGATCGACAAGGTGACGGTGGCCTGAGGGACTGGTCGCGGAGCGTCGTCGACCCGAGATCTCTCCTACCGCGCCGACCTCGACCACGCGCTCGGTCATCGGCGACGAGGCGACAAAACTGACCACGGCGCTCGGCTGGAGCTGGCGTATCACCGCCGCCGGAGGTCACCGGGGTCGAGGCGTTGGGGCCGTCGGGCATCCTCGTGCGGGTGCTTTTCAAGACGCTGCCCAAAGAAGGTGGGGCGTCGCGCGCGAGTTTCGCCGCCGCATCAAGCTCCGGCTCGACGCCGAAGGCATCGACATCCCTCCCGCACACGACGCTCTACTGGGGCGAGCGGCAAAAATCCGGCCCAAATCCGCCACAAAATCCGGCCCAAAATCCGGCCCAGTCCGGCGGCGCGGACAAGCGGCGGAATAACCTCAGGGCGCGAGGGTTGCCGGGGCGGACTGCGTCCAGGTGATAAAGCTCGGGTCTGCGCCGGTCAGCTCGGGGATCTTGATCACCGCCGGGTCGGGCAGCGGCTCGCCCGCGTCGTAAGAACTCAGGTCGAAGAGCGAGACCGGAGGGCGGCTCCCGCCCCCACGAAATAGACGAAGCCCTGGTTGGGTTCGATCACCGCGTCGACGGCGTTGACCCGCCGCTCCGACCTCGACTCGGCCCGTCGTCGACCTCGAACTCCGGACGTAGCTGAAGCGCCGCGCTCCGGGGGCGGCGAGGACGAGGGCGGCGTCGGTTCTGGAGGAGGTCGTCGCGGATAAGTTAAGGTTGTTCGGCGGCGTCTCGATGGCCGCGCTCGCCTCGCCTTCAGCCGTGAACCCGGTGACGCTCACCAGGGCGTCCTCGAAGAGCAGCACCAGCCGCTCGTCCCCAAACGCCTGGCGCGGCCCAGATCGACGAGGTCTCCCAGTCCGCGCGCTGCTCACCTCCGCGACCGGGGCTACTGACACCTCGTCATCCTCGCCGAAGTCGCTGCCCGGACGGGGGAGGGTGGCCGCAGCAGGCGCAGTCCGCCCGGAGCGTCGGCGGCGTAGTAGAGAAGGTCCTGGGTGGAGCCCTGATCAGGTAGAGGCCGCCGCCCTCGGCCAGAAAAGAGCCGCTGCTCCCCGTGATGCGCTGTAACAACCTCAGCTGCTCGCCGCGCAGCTCGAAGATGTCGATAGATGGAGGCTGCGCTGCGGCACAGCAGCTGTTCTGTTGAGAACGGCGGCGAAGGTCCCGCTCTGCGTGACCTGGACGCTGCTGGGCAGAACCTCGGCTGATCAGCGTGTCGGAGACGACCTCGACTGTGTCAGGGCTGATGGTGAACTCGGCTCTTCCTCGAACCCCGTAGGGGCGTCCGGTCGATGCCCTGGAGCGAGAAAAAAGGGTCAGGTAGCCGGTCGCGCTGCCAGCCGCCGCTGCCTCACGCGAGAGCACCACGAGCGTGCCACGTGCGTTGACCCGGTCGGTGACGTCGGTGGAGACGGCGGGGGGGCCGGAAGATCACGCACGCTACTCTCTAAAAACTCGAGCCGATTCTCACCCGCGTCCGGCCGCCTGAAGCTGTCCCGGATCAGGGCGACCTGGTTTGCGCGCCGTCCTCGTACCCGACGACGAGCAAGATGGGGGCTGGGCGGTTCGGAGGTACCGGTGCAGGCACCCAGCAAAAGCGTGACGGCGCAGACTGACAGGCTTAAAGATTTCATTCGCCCTCCCGGCGCGGCAGGATAAAGGGGAGTTGAAGGCCCGGTCAGCCCCTCCTCACTGCCGGGGTAGCCCAGGACAAACTGATGGTGCTGTCGCGGGTGTCGAGCGCGGCGTAGAGCGCCCAGCAGCAGCGGTCGAGGGTGACGAAAAGACGGGTTGAAGGTTAAAGGCTGTTCGCGTTTTTCCGATGACAGGGTGCCCGCGAAATCCCACACGTCATAGAGGAGCGCCGAGAGGTAGAGGTCTTCCCCAGACGCGGACGGTCAGGCCAAAATCTTCCAGGGTCAGGTACTGCTCGGAGAAGGGGCCGGGGTAGGCTGCCGAAGTCGTCGTATTCGGCCACATAGGAGAGCGATCCCTGAAGGGCCACGCGCGAGAAAAAATCGGTGGTCAGCTGAGCGCGCTGTCGCTAAAGTACGTCACCGGCAAGGTGGCGTCGGCGACGGAGAGGATGCCGGTGAACTCGACGCCAAGCCGAGCGGCCCCTAGGGTGCCTGACAGAAGCTCGTTTCCAGATCGACCTGCGCGGTCACGCGGGTGTCCTGGAAACCGACGCCGGTGCCGCCTCAAAGGTAAGAAGCGGCCCGTAGGAGGTCTCGTAACTCAGCTCGTAGAGCGCGTCACCGACGTCTTGCCGGTCAGGTCCTGAAGGCTCACCGTAGGAGACCGGGTCCCTCCGGGTCGGCGTGAGGCCGAACAGGGACGGCGGCAGCAGCGAGAAACCGCTGGCCTCCAATTCGGCGATGTCCGGGTAGGAGAGCGTCAGCAGCGAGTCGTCGGCGCTCCCGTCCGCGAAGTCGAAGGTCTGTTCGGCGGTCAGCTCGGAGCGGCCCCAGCCGCGCGCCCGCCCGAGGCCGACGGTCTCCATCACGCCCAGGTTGAGGTCGCGGGCGGCGAAGACACGGAGGCTCGGGAGCGCGTCCTCCTGCGTGCTCGTGCCCACACTCACGCCGACCCGAGCGGTTTGTAGAGCGGCCTCCCCGAAGTCTTCGTCCGGGTCGATGAGGTCGTCGTCAGTCTCGTCAAAATCATCGCCGAAGGCGTCGGGTCGCTGAAGTCGTAGCCGACGGCGAGGTCGAGCGCGGCCACTGCAGCCCAGTAGCCGACGCGGGCCCGAGGTCGGCCTCGACTCGTTGACGGGTGCGCCGCCGGACCCGTCACCGCCGGCGGGCTCCTGCTCGAGGTCGTAGACCCTGCCGAGTTGCACGCTGCCGCTCAGCAGGTCGTCTTCGGGCGTGCTCACGCCGACGCTGGCCCCCGAGCAGGCCGGGGTCGTTTTCCTGAACGTCGTAGGACTGCTCGAGCACCGCCCGAGCCAGTCCCACGTTGCCAAACAGCTCGACGCGGGTCTCCACCGGCCCGGCTCCGAGATCATTTTCGTTGCGGCTGTCCTGAAAGACATACGTCTCCTCGACGCTGACATCGAGCCACCTCGAGCGGCGTCAGCGAAAGCTCGGCGCTGAGCGCCGTGCGGTTGTTCGGCGTGGTGCGGGTGTCGAACCCAAAGGGCGTCTCGCCCTCCAGGATGACGCGGCTGAACTCGACGCCGAACGCGCCGCCCGCAAAGGTCTGCTCGGCGTTCAGAAGGGTCGTCCAGTCGACCAGGCGTTCGTTTCGCCGTCCGCCCGTGGTCGTGTAGATCTGCCCGGTGTACGCGGTGCTGCCCGACACGCTCGAGCCGGGAAACGGCGAGAGCGTCTCCAGGTTTATGGTGTGCCGCTCCAGAAGCCGCCCGCCGCGCACGATGGGGAATCGTCGAGGGTGAGCGGCGAGCGCAGGGCGCTCGCATTGCCGGCGTTCGCGTAGTCCTCGTACACCCCGCCTCCACGAGAAGATTGGTGAGCGTAAACGGCCCGGCGCTGAAGGTCAGCTCGTCCTCGGGGCTCACCTGCACGCGGGCGTAGGTGCGGAGCGCCCCTCGGCGTCCTCGTAGGAGGGTGGAGAGAAGGTGTCGTCGCCCAAGTTTAGGTCGAAATAGGTCTGCGTGACGAAGCCGAAGTCGAAGCCGCCGTAGGTCTCTTGCTAAGCGCGCCGTGAGGTTTAAGATGCGCTGGTTTCGGTGTCGTTGCGCTCCAGGAGCAGGTCGGCCTGCAAGCCTTCAAGCGCCTCCTCGGTCTCGTAGGAGAGGTCAGCTCGAGAGTTCGTCGCGGGTCCTGCCGCCCTCCCTCGAACTCGTCGACAAAGCGTGGGGTGTAGAAAGAGCTGCGCTGCGCTGCGCCCGCGCGGGGTGTAGAAGCGGTGGTCGAAGCCGCCGCCCAGATAGCTCTCCTGAATCTGACCGCCCAGGATGGTCTCCGCCGGGCCGACCCTGCCGCCGGGAGGACGTCGGCGTAATAGCGCAAGGAGGCGGTGCCGAAGGCGTTCGCCCCGGCCACATACGGCCAGTCGAGGGGCGACCTCGGCGCGCTCACCTCTGCTGCCGCGCGCTCAAAGCGAAGCGGGGCAGCTCCTCGGGCCGAGCGGGATGACCATGAGCGGCAGAAAAAGCTCGGCAGCTCGCGCAGATAGACCGTCACGTTAAAGGCTACGAGCCGGTCGCCGGGTAGAGGATCATCCGCTCGGCGCGGGAAGCGGTAGTCCTGCACCTGTTGATTGTAGCGCCTACAGGGGCTGAACACGCCCCGCTGATGTCGATCTGTCCCGGCAGCCGGGTCGCCTGCGCCCCTCGATGTCGAGCGGTTCGGTAAAGATGAGGACGTCCCGGAGAGTTCAGCCGCGCCGGTGCTCAGGTCGAGCAGGTAGTCCTCCCTTGGTGGCGACGTTTCATACGCGACGTTGCCGGGGCCGACGATGCGTAAGATGCGGCTCTCGCGGTCGAACTCGACGTACTCGGCGATGATGCGGTCGCCGTCGACGAGCCGTACCGGCGAGCCGGTGATGACCACGAGTTCCGTATCGCCGCCGCCCGGAACTTGAATGGGGCGAAACTCGAGGTGTCGGCGTCTTGAATCTCGATAGTGACCGCCTGCGCCGCGCCCAGCAGCGCCAGCACCAGGGCGAAAAAGGCGATGCGGGTCCCATCAGCGCCGCCACGACAGCCCGAAGAGCACCGCGCCCGCGACCAGATAGAGCGCCACCGGCAACCAGCCCGCCACGGGTGCCGGAATCGCCCCCTGCGCGCCCAGCAGGCCTCGAGGTGGCGTGGGTCGCGTAGTAGATAAACGTCAGGAACAAAACTGACACCAGCCCCAGCCCGAAGTTGCGGCGAAAGCTGTACAGCCTGATGGCGAGCGCAAAGAGCGCGAACGCTACCGCCGCCGCCGGTTCGGCGAACTTGCGGTGCAGCGCCGTCCACTGGCGGGGCGTCTTGCGGGCTGGTGCCGCGCAGCCGCGCGGCAGCTCGCCCAAGCGCAGCCGGGTCAGCTGGGCGTGCCGCTGCTCGCGGAAAGGCTGCGCACCGGCAGCGTAGCCGCCGCCGCGGGCGCGTCCAGACCACGCGCCCGTCGCGGTAGCGCAGGAGCCGAATGTCCTCCAAGCGCCACACCCGGCCCCTGGTCGAGCACGCCCTGTTCGGCGCGGATCACCTCGCTCACGCCCTGCGACCCGCTCGGCTGGATGACGGTCACGTCCTCGACCACGCCTCCGGAGCGAGCCCCGGACGGCACGCTCCCGCCCGAGCGCGTCGGTGAAAAAGCTGCCCTCCTCGACGACGACCTCGGGGCTCTGCACCAGGATGTCCGACAGGGCCTCCTGCGCCCGGTCGTAGCTCCAGGGCGCGACGAGTTCGTTGTTGATAAAGCTCAGCGCGGCGACCCCAGAGCCCGAGCACCAGCATCGGGGTGAGAACTGCCGCGGCGAGACGCCGAGGAGGATGGCGGCCTTGATCTCGCTGTCCTGGCTCAGCTGGTGACGCCCAAGAGCGCGGCGGAAAAAGAAGCGCTTAGCGGCAGCCCCATCGCCGCCGCCGAGGGGATGCTGAAGAGCAAAAAGCGGGCGACCAGCCCCTGGCCCGACGCCCTCGAGATGGCCTCGGCGGTAGCACGCCCTGAATGAGGAAGCAGCCGAGCAGGAGCAGCATGAGCGCGACCAGCCCGGCGACGAGCGGCAACGTTTCACGGATGAGGTACTGGGAAAACCGTCTGTTCACGCCGGTTCACCTGCTGGCCCGGTCGATGCGGTCAGGGGCCGCCCCACCGCAACCTCACCAGCGCCAGAACTGTCCCGACCGCGCCGACGACCGCGCTCTTGTCAACCAGGCGGCGGCGACTCGGCGGCAGCACGCGCTGCTCGAAAAACTCTCCGAGAGCGTCCAGAGGGCGAAGAAACAGACCAGGAGCACGATGGTCCAGGCGAAACCCGCGCCCGCCCGCGCAGATGGAGGCCCGCAGCCCCGGCGATCAGCACGAAGATAAAGGCGCTGAAGGCGTCCGCCAGCCGCCGGTGAAAGTCGAACACGTCGCCCGCGACGTTCTGCTCTCTGCTTCCTGCGCGGCGCGGATGCGCCCTCAAAAGTTCGCTCAGGGTGAGGTTGTCGGCCTCGCGCAGCGACGCGCCCGCGTCGGCTTCGAGGTCGAAGGGCAGGTGAGCGTGGCGCGGTTTCGGGGCGACCCGTCCGGCGGCAAAACCTCGACCTCCTCGAGCGTCCACGTCTCGCTATGCTGTCCCAGACGCCGTAGCGCGAACTCCAGACCGTCCCGTCGTCGCCGTAGACGAGGACGCCGGTCAGCTCGGCGCGGGTGCGGTCGAACTCGTCGGCGCGGATGCGCGAGGCGTGATAGACGCCCCCGGCTGATGAAACGACACGTCGCGCTGCGTCTCAGCCGACGGGCGGGCGTTGTAAAACGACGCCCGAGCACGTCCTGGGCGATCTGCCGCGCGGCTCCAAAAAGCCGTTACAGAGTTGCCAGGGCGCTGATGGCGAGGCCGAAGAGCAGAAGCGGCCTGAGCAGCGACAGCGCGCGATGCCCGAGGCGTAGGCGGCCTTGAGTTCGGAGTCCTGGCAAGACGCCCGGTCGCCAGGGAGCACCGCGAAAACGGCGGCGATGGGCAGCGAGGTGCAAAAAAGGGCAGCCGGTAGAGCATCAGCCCAGCACGGTTAAGGCCGTGGCGTCCTGCTCGATCAGAAAGCTTGCCCACACGGTCAGCGTGTCGATGGAGAGCAGCAGGCAGAACGCCGCGACCCTGAGCAGGTAGAGGCCGCTGGTTTCGCGCAGCAGGTAGGTTGAAAGCGGTTCAGCACCGCCCGAGTCTACCAAAGGCAGGGTGAGAAACGGCGGCGGCTGAGTTTTGCGGGGTTTAAGCTACTGGCGCTCGAGTGCAAACTCCAAAGGTACTTTTTAAGTCTGAAGCGTCGTTTGTTACGATGAGATCGTCACCCATCCTATTTCCGCTTATCACACCCGTAAACGTGTAGGTGACGGTTATCGCTGGGACTTCACTGCCGATATCTGGTTCGTCCAGCGCAGCCGAAAGCTGAAGGTTGCCGTGTTGCCCTCTACGTTCCCTGTGATCTCGCCTGATATTTCATATGGGACGGGACCATATGCGGCAGTGCCGGTGAGCACCGTACCCTCTTGCTGAAAAATAACGGTCAGTGGCAGCTGGCTGGCAGGCTGGTCAATCTCTCCTACCGTTCCAGTCCAGGTTCCGGTAACGTCTACTACCGGCGTTTGATGCTCGGGCACGCGCTGAGTAGGCACGTCAGAATAATCAGCGGACCAAAAATGAGCGCGTTTCATAGTCTTCCTAAAGTGTCGGAACAAACTTCCGACACTCTAGCACGGTTAAACTAGGTGACGTGAAGGTCCACCTGATCGCCGTCCGCCGAGATGCGCCTCGAGCACTACCGAAACTCTGAAACGTTCGCGGCGTGGATTCGAGCTGTCGGAGCGGGCTGTGAACGGTCTTGACGACGCGCCCAAACTCCTGGCCTTCCCGAAACGGTCGGCCTGCCGCTCCTTTAACCCCCTCGGCCACTACGCTGAAATGTCGCGCCATACCTGCGTCACGGGGGCCGCCTCGCGCCCCTGCGGCTCGAGTGGCGGGCCGTGCTCCGGGCCGCGCTGAGGCACCGGGCGTTCGGACCCCAAGCGCTTTTCGTGGCGCGCGCGCTCCCGGCTTACCGGGCGTATGCGGGCGCGTTCGCGGCGGCGGCGCGGCGCAGCGGGGCGACGGTTGTCGCGGGCTCACACTTTTGCCACATATCGAACTCGAGGCCGCGCGGGGCTACGACGTCGCGGACGGACGGGTGCAGAATGTGGCGTACACCTTGCGCCGACCGGGAGCGTGTTGGGGCGGAGCGGAAAGCGCTACCTGACGCGGGGCTGAGTCGCGCGTCGGCCTCTCGCGCGCCGCCGAGCGTCCGAGCGTCCCGAGACTCCTGCCGGGCGCGTCGGCGTGGCGGTCTGTCTCGACGGGTTTTACAGCTCGGTCCTGGAGACGCCTGACGGTCTCGGGGCCGTGGTCGTCGTGCAGCCGAGCGCCAACTACGCCCCCCTGGACGCGCCGCTGGCCGCCGGACGGGCGTACACCGAGGGCGAGGCGTGGCTTACGCTCGGGCTCCGCGGGCGTCCGGGGACGGCAGAGTATCCACTATGGCGTCAACCTGACCCTCGTCGGGGGCATGTTCGACCTGCGGGCGGAGGGGAGAACGAGCATCGTCGCCAACCCGCGCTATCTGGAAACTGAGACCGAGGGCTACGGCGGGTGCTGGCGTCGCCGAGAGCCATGACCGAGGAGGAGATCGTCCGGGCCGTAGTCAGGCTGCCTGAGCCGCGCGGATCGCGGTAGGCTGGGGTATGTCGGCCCCGGTTCCTCCCCCGCCATACATTTTCCGAGACCCGCAGCGGGCCGCTCCTGCCGTGGCGGCGCTTTCGCTTCCCGCTGGGGTGGATGGGCAGTTTTCCGTCTCGGGACCGCTTCATCTGGAAGTCGGCTTCGGCGACGGGCGCTACACCGTCCGGCGGGCCGAGGACGCGCCGGACGAGCGCTTCGTGGGCCCGAGATCTCCTCGGCGAGCCTGCAACGCGGGCTGAATAACGTTCGCAAACGCGGTTTGGGGAACGTCAAACTGCTCAAGGTCGGGGCGGGTTTCGCGGTGCAGCACCTTTTCGCCCCGCACACGCTTTCAAGCATCACCGTCAATTTTCCCGACCCCTGGCCCAAGGAGCGGCACGAAAAAACCGGCTCTTGCAGGACGCGTTTTTGCTGGCGGCGAGTCGCCTGGTGCCGGGGGGCGTGGTGCTCCTGGCGACCGACCACCCCGACTACCTGGCGTTCGCCCGGAGGAGTCGCAGAAGTCGGGGCTGTTTACACTGAAGAGGCCGAGCCGCCCGCCGCCGTCTTTGAGACCAAGTACGCCCTCAAGTGGAAGACGATGGGCAAACCGCTCTTTTATCAGGTGTTTCGCTACACCGGTGCGCTCACCCCGAGTATCCGAGTCTGGAGAGAACCTGAAACGATGCCGCACGCCCTGTTATCCGGTCAGCTGCCCGCCCGCGTCAGCTTCAGCAGCAGGTGACGCCCTTGCGGGCGGGCACGTCATCCTCCACGAGGTCGCACAGAGTTGGGGGCCGACGACGGTGAAAAAGTGGCTTGTTCGGGCGACGGTCGAGGAGCCGGAGCTGCGCCAGCAGGTCCTGGTGAGCGTGCGGGCTAGGGGCGAGCGGGGCTGATCGTGGGGCCTCGAGCCCTTCGGCGACCCGGTCGTCACAGCTGTCACGCGCGGCGCGGTGCACGCCGTCACCGAATGGTTGCTGACGCTGCCTGCCGACCTGAAGGTCGAAGCGCGGTCGTATTAGGCTCCGGGCATGTATTCAGTCGGCGGGCAGTACAAGGCAGCAGTTTTGTGGCATTTAAGGGAGGAGAGAAAGGTGATTGAAAGCAGTATAGTCCTCAACCGGACGGTTCTGCTGATTACAGCGCTTGGCCGATGCCGGTTTCCCGTAAAGTCTGCTCGTTCGGTGCTGAGTTGGTGCAGCATCCCGCAAGTTGCCCGTTAATGGCAACCGCTGGCACCCTGTTCACGCCGATCTCCTTGGCCCGCTCCGAAACGGCGGCGTCGTTCATATCGAGCACTGTCACCTCGCAGTTTTCGCAGACGATGCTTTGCACCAGTTGCACCGTTTCGTTACAGGTGGGCAGCCCGCCGAAACCTCAATTTGTCGTTTCTGTAGCCATGTTGTTCCTCCTGGGTGAGTGCCTCCATGATGGGGCAGGTTTCGCTGTTCCTTGATCGCTACAGGCTCGCGTGAGCTGTAGCAGCGCCGCTTTCATGCTGGTTAGGTCACGGATTTTTCTTCAATGTCGGCTGTTTTGTTTCCGCCTGTGTTCGCACTTCGGCACGGTTAAGGTTGGGTTTCCTGTAGTGTCAGCAGGTCGGCTATTTCTTTAAGGGAAAGCCCAGCCCTTAGCGCGTTTGATGAAGTGGAGACGGAAACATCCGCTTCCGAATACTGGCGATAGCCTGCCTCGGTTCGGGGTGGGTCTTTGATCAATCCTTGGCGTTCGTAGAAACGCACCGTCTCTATATCGAAGCCGGAGAACGCGGCAACTTGGCCCCTCGTGAGCGGTTTTACGTCGATCACCTCCCTTGAAAAACAGCATAAATCCTGTACCTGGGTACAGGGTCAAGAGCCTTACAGCCAAATCTCAAGAGTGTTGCATCTTTAACACCGCGCTATAACTGAGCTACCGCTCGGTTACAGCTCCCCGAGAAGGGTTTGCAGCGCCTCGGCAGCGGCGTCGGCCATGAGGTCAGATAATGCCGGGCGGTCAGCGTGTCGGTGCCCGCCAGGGTGTCGCACGCTTGTGGTAGCAGGGTCATACGCCGACCCGGCCCGCCCGCCGTGAGTGCGCGCCTCGCTGAGCGACTTGGAGCCGGTCGCGCCGCTGAAAAGCCCCGCGACCGGGACGCCTGCCACCTCGAAGGGAGCGTAGTCGGACGCGCCGCCCACCGTGTCCGGCAGCAGCGTCAGCTCCTGCGCGGCGAAGGTCTCCTGAAAAGCGCCGTCAGTTCCGGGTCGCCAGACGAAGGGCGCGGCGTTGGGCGAGCTGACCATGTCGAAGTTGAGGTAGGCGCGGATATTTTGCAGCTCGCCGGGAGAAAGTTCTGAGACGTAGTGCGCCGACCCCAGCAGCCCCAGTTCCTCGGCACCCCAGAAGGCGAACCGCACCCCGTCCGCGTCCCCGTCTCGGCGAGTTTGAGGGCCAGCTCGAGCACCAGCGCCGTCCTGCTGCCGTTGTCGTTGATCCCCGGCCCCGCCGCAACCGAATCGAGGTGCGCGCCGAGCATCACGGTGTTCCCCACGGTGCCTCCGGGAGCCTCCGCGATGACGTTGGCGGTTCTCCGCTCCCCCTCGAGACGCGCAGCTCGAGTTCGACGCGCAGCTCACCCTGCTCGAGCCGTCTCAACAGGGCTTTTCCTGCCGACCGCGTCAGCCCTGCGGTCGGGACGGTGCTTTCAGCGGGCACGTCTCCGAGCGAGCCGCCGAAGCCTTCGGTGGCGGGGCCGCCGCCTCGTTATAGATGAGGACGGCGGCGGCTCGAGCGCGCGCGCTGCGTTCCGCGACTTCACGGCGAAGGTGCAGGTGCCGCGTTCGACCAGAACAATTGCCGCGCGTCCCGGCGAAGTCCTCCGGGGCGCAGCCGAGCGGCGCGGCGGGCGCGGCGAGCCTTGCCCGGAGGCCGCCCTCCGGGGTGTCGGGCGAGCCTCCATCACGGCGGGCCTGAGGCCCAGCGCGCCGTCCCCTACCACACGGCCCGTTTCGGCCAGGGTTTCGGTGAAGGTGACCCTAGTGGCTGCCGCCGCACCCTGTACCCGCGTCCCGCAGCGTCCGCTCGAGGTAGCGCACCGAAGCCGCGTAGCCGGGGTGGCGGCGGCGCGGTTCCCCTGTGTTCGTCCGCGAGCCGCTCCAGGCGGCTATGTGTGCCCGGACGCCCCGGAGGGTGACGGCGTCGGCCAGGTCGGCGCTCTGGGTGCTGGTCTGGGCGGCGCTCCAGGAGCCGAACAAGGGGATGAACGAAAGCGCGAAAAGGGCGGCGTAGCCGCGCGTGACAGGTTGTCGCATACCGCTCAGTCTCGCATACCGTTGACCCGGCGGGTAAGCCGGAGCTGAGAGGTTGCGCTGTATGGATTGTACGGATTGTGTGGATTGTGCGGGTGATACGGATTGTATGCTGGGTTCGGCATGACGGACGCGCTCACGAGGTTTCGCGCTCGGAAAGACCGGCACTTCAGGGAGGACCCTGACTCGCCGGTCGACGCCGCGACGTTTTCCGGCTCCGCTACTACCTCGCCGTCGGCGGCGCACGTGCTGAGAGCCAGGCCTGAGCCCCTGGAACGCGAGGTGGCGATGCTCACGACCAGCACCGGCGACGCGCAACCCTACGTCCGCGCGGGCCGCGCCGCGTTCGCGTTGACGCCCAACCGCTCGCCCTGACGCTCTACAGGTCGACCTATGAAACCGAAGTCGAGCGGTTTTTCATCCCCTTTAAAGACGCGACCAGCGGCGCGGAGACCTACGGCGCGGGCGCTACCTGGAGGCCGGTCTCTCGGGAGACGGGCGTCCTGCTCGATTTCAACTACGCCTACAGTCCGTTCTGCGCCTACAGTGCGTGCTACCGCTGCCCGCTGCCGCCTGCCGAGAACCGGCTTTCCGTACCCGTCCATGCCGGCGAAAAGCTCTAGCCGGGGGTGACAGACTGGCAGGTTTACATGCTGCGCTGCCGGGCGGCGCGCTCTACACGGGCGTCACGACCGACGTCGCGCGCCGCCTGAGGGCTCACAACGCCGGAGGCGGCGCGGCGTACCTGCGCGTCAACGGTCCCGGCGAACTCGTCTACCCGAGGCCGCCGCGGGCGCTCGCAGGCCCTGAAGCGCGAGGCCGCCATCAAACGCCTCCGAGGCCGCAGAAGCTCCGGCTTCGCCGCCCCCGCCAACTTGGTGAGGTCCTGATGCTTAAACAGTCTTTGCGCGCCGCTGTCGGCGTAGTCTTCATCGCAGCGGGCGCGCTGCACTTCGTCCGCCCCGGATTTTACGTGCCGATCATGCCGCCCTACTTTCCGTTCCCCTGTCTTCTGGGTGCTCCTGAGCGGCGTACTGGAAATTTTAGGAGGTATGGGTCTCTTTTGAAACGTTTCCGGCGGGCTGCGGCGTACGGGCTGGCGCTCCTCATGGTGGCGTTTATGCCGGTTCACCTGCACATGCTTCTTTACCCTGCTGATGTCGGGGCCGAGACCATCTCACCCTACTTGCTCTTCTGGCGGCTGGCGCCCAGTTCGTCCTCATCGCCCTGTTCGTGGCTCGCCGAGGACGCGTGATGGACCCTGTTCGTGCCCCCAACCTGAACGTGCTGCACGCCTTCACCACCCGGGCGGGCGGGGTCAGCGGCGGGCCTTACGCGAGCCTGAACCTGGGGCCCGAGCGGCGACGACCCGGCCCCCGTCGCCGAGAACCGCCGCCGGGTTTTGCGGAGCTTCGGCTCAGACGAAAACAGCGCGTGCGCCTTTAGTCAGGTTCACGGCAACCGCGTGCTCACGGGCCGCCCCAGCTGGTTCGAGGAGGAGGCCGACGCCGTCGTCACGGATCAGCTGGGCTGCTGCTCGTCGTCAGCACCGCCGACTGTCTCCTGGTCCTCTTTACGACCCGTCACGGGCGCGGTCGGGGCGGCGCACTGCGGCTGGCGCGGACGCTCAAAGGGCGGCGGCGGCGACGCTCGAGAAGCTCACCGCCCTTCTACGGGGCCGACCCGCCGACGTGCGAGTCGCCTTCGGTCCGTCCATCCTCGCGGCAAACTATCAGGTCGGCCCGGAGGTCGCCGCCGCATTCCGCGACGCGGGGTTTCGAGTGGTCGCCCGGACGGCAGCGGGCGCTTTCTCCTCGACGTCGCTGCCGCCAACCGTGCCCAGCTCCTGAAGGGCGGCGTGAAGCCGGACAACCTTCTGGAAAGCGGCCTCTGCACCTACGGGGACCCGCGCGCTTTTTTCGCACCGGCGTGACCGGGGGCGGACGGGCGGCACTGGGCGGTGATAAAGAAGTAATGAGCCATGAGCAATGAGCAATGAGTTGAAAGCCCTTACTCGCTGCTCATTGCTCATTGCTCGTTGCTTATACACTGCGTTATACACTGGTTTATGGACAAGCTGCTGGAGACGATGAGACGCCTCGCGCCCCGGACGGGTGCCCGTGGGACCGTGAGCAGACGCACGAGAGCCTGCGTCCCTACCTCTTGGAAGAGGCCGCCGAAGCCGTCGACGCCCTCGGGACCGCTGACCCTGCTGTGATGGCCGACGAACTCGGGGACGTCTTGTTGCAGGTCGCCTTTCACGCGGTCGTCGCGGAGGAGGCCAGACGTTTTCTTACGGCGACATCGAGGCGAGCATCGTCGCCAAACTCGTCCGGCGGCATCCGCACATCTGGGCACACCCCGTCGCCGACGCCGCCGAGGTCAAGCGCAACTGGGACCGCATCAAACGTGAAGAGCGGGCGGGCGGAGCCGTCCCCCGCCGAGCGGGTGCCGCGGGCCTGCCCGCGCTGATGCGCGCCGCCGAACTCGGCGAGAAGCTGGGGTGGCCGGAGGAGACCGGGCGGGGTGGCGGCGGCCCTCGAGGCCCCCGGAGCGACGATAAACTATCGGCGCGCTTTTGCTCGCCGTGGTCGATTACGCGCGCGCCGCCGGGTAGACCTCGAGCCATTCCTGCGGGCCGCCGCCGACGCCCGCGCGGGCCTGTGAAAACTGCCCAAAGCTGCGCCGTGACGCCCGTGAATGGTCGGTAACGCCGCCGCCGCCTCCTGACGGCGGTGCAGACGGAACTCGGGCGCGCCCTGGGGGTCGCCTTCCCGACATTCCGCCGCGCCGCCGTGCTCGTACCCGTGCTGCGCGCCCCGGTGGGCTGAGCGTGCTCTTCACCGTGCGGAGCAGCGCGCTCGCCCACCACGCCGGACAGATCGCCTTCCGGGGGCGGCTCGAGCCCGGCGAGAGCGTTTCAGGCCGCCCGGCGCGAGACCTTCGAGGAGACGGGTTTGAGGGTTCCTGAAGAGGCGCTCCTGGGCAGATTGCCTGAGCACCCGTCGCCTGCGCGCTACGTGGTCACGCCGGTAGTCGGCGTTCTCGGCTGGCTGCAACCTTCGCGCCGAACCCCGGCGAGGTCGCCGACATCTTCACGGTGCCGCTTCGCCGAGCTTCTCGCCCTTACCCCGGCAGGAGGCGCGGCAGTTGAGGGCAGGGGCGTCTAATCCACTTTACGCGCACCGGCATGAGGACCGAGAACGCCTGATCTGGGGCTGACCGGCAACATCCTCGCGGACTTTCTGGCGGTGGTGCGTCGGTCTGCTCCCCTATGAAATAACCCGTATGAACCGACCTGACGGGGTGATGTGGTGTAATCGTCTAGGAGTGGGGTAACAGGTGAGTAGGGATAAAGGTGAAAAGGCAGCTTCAAGGTCGTGCTGGCTGACGGCAAGGTTCCTTTAACCTGGGCGCGGTCGTCGAGTCGCTCCAGGGACTGGCTCCTGACCGACGAGGCGATCCGCCTCGCCCGCGCCTCGAGAAACACTACCGGCAAAAACGCCAAGGAGGTCAAGTTGGCCTCGTTGGTCGCCTTGCAGGCGCTCGTCGAGGAGGCGCACGGCCCCGAGGCGGCGGCGCGCTTTCTCCAGCAACCGCCCCCTTGCGCCCCCAAGGTCGGGGACGGCCCGGACAGCGAGGTCGCCTTTTCCCGCCGCAGCCTGGCCGGGACGCTTGAAAACAGGCTACTCGTTCAAGGAGGCGAACAGCGCTCGCGCGGCAGATCGAACAGGAGCTGCGGCGCGGCGGCTCGGACCTCATCACCCCGCTCGAGCTCGCGCACCAGATGGCGCTGACCATCGGTGCGCGCTACGGGCGCGAGGCGCGCGCGCGCTTCGAGGCGGCGCAGGCCAACCCTCCGAACTCTGGGTGCTGCCAGAGGACGGCGGCGGTGCCCTACCGAGGGGCATCCTGGCGCAGTCCCTGATGGCCCTCGGGCTCGGCCCGGAGATGTCGTATCAGCTCGCCAAACGGGCCGAGGTGCTGCTCTGGCGGCTCGGCTAACGCGACCTGCCGCTCGCGGCCCTGCGGGGAAGCGTCAAACGGCTCCTTTTGCAGGAGGCCGGTGAGGAGTTTGTCCGCCGCTACGAACTGCTCCACACCCTGCGGCAGCCCGAAAGGCCGCTCATCATCCTTATCGGCGGCGCGCCGGGGGTCGGCAAGTCGAATCTGGCGTCGGCCCTGGCGTACCGTCTGGGGCTGCCGCGCATCGTCTCGACCGACGCCATCCGGCAGGCGCTCAGATCCCTGATCAGCCCCGAGCTGAGCCCCGAGCTGCACACCTCGAGCTTTACCGCCTGGCGCGCCGAACTGCTCCCTTCGGAAAACCCTAAACCCAAGCGCAAGCGCGTCGTGCGCGGCTTTCAGCGGCAGGTGCAGCAGCTGACCGTGCCCCTGGAGGCGATCATCAGCCGCAGCGCCCAGGAGGCCAGCTCGCTGGTGATGGAGGGATTCATCTAGTACCGGGTTTATGCTGCTCGAGCAGTTGGAGGGGGCGACGGTCGTCGAACTGGTCCTGAACGTCTCCGATCCCGAGCTGCACCAGAGCTATTTCGGGCGCGCGAGGTGCAGACGCACGCCCGCGCGCCGCCGCGAGCACCACCCGAGCACTTTGAAGAGATCCGCATGATCCAGGACTTTTGCGCCGCCCAGGCGAAGGCCGAAGGTGCCGGTCATCGAAGCCGGAACTTCGACGCGCTCGTCGACGGGGCCATCGAGCAGATCCTGGACGCCGCCCTAGTCGAGCAGGCTGAGCCGCTCGGGGCCGAACCGAGGCGCTGACCCGGAGCTGGCCGAACCTAGGGGCCGCCCCCGGCTGAGGGTGCCGCGTGCCGAGCTGGGGAGGGGGCTTCACACAGGTGTTTACTGACACAGGCACCTTCTGACACAGGCGCTCGACATGCTTCGGATTGGAAGCGAACCGCCGTAGATGCTACGCTTGCAGGCGGTGCGGTATTTCCCGATTGCGCGCGCGCCTGTGCCCCATCTCGCTGTACCCCGCCTCGCCACGCTTTGCCTTTTGCCCCTGCCTCGCGGCTCTGTGGCCCGGTTTTCGGGGCGGCGCAGACGATCTCGTACACCGTTCAAGTCGCGGCGCTCTCCGACCAGGCGTCCGCCGAGGGTTGCGGCGCAGCTTGCGCGAGGCGGGCTACCCCGCGTACCTGGTCAGCGTGCCCGGTGAGGAGACCGTCTACCGGCTGCGCGTCGGGGCGTTTTGCCGACCGCGAGGCGGCCCAGGTCTACGCCGCCGCCATGCGCGGTGTGGGCGGCACCGTGCCGGTCCCGGCGCTCGCCGAGGGATCCCGCCCGACCTGATCCCGCTCGAGCCCCGCTTCGTGGCGCGCTACCCCTTCGCACCGGAGTCCCCAGGCTCGAGATCCTTCCGTGGGCGACACGGTGGTCTTGCGGACCCAGGGCTCTTCGAGGCGGAACCGCTCATCGCCAGCTACCGCGTGCTCGAGCACGCGCTCGCCGCCTCGCCCTTCCCGGCGTGGCGCGCGGCACCCTCAGCGGGCGAGCCGGGGTCGTCGAGCGGTCGCCAACCTGCCGCTGTTCGCCGCCGAGGAGGCCGACGCGCTGCCGGACGAGGGCCTCACCCCGAGGAGAGCGGCGCGGCTGGGTAGGGCTGCCGAGGCGCTCGGCCTCACGCCGGAGCAGGTGCGCCCACATCTTTTACGAGCCGGGCGGGGCGCCGTTTTGATCGTCGCCGAGCGCTTCGACCCCGTCAGCCGCACCGGGGCGCTACCCGGCGCTGGCAACCCCAGTGCGTGCGGCTCGCCTCGCCGGGCCGCCGCTGACCTGGTTTGGCGGGCCGCGCCGGAAGGGTTTCCCGAGGGGCTGCCGGAGCCGATCTTTTCGCTTCGCGCGGCCTCCCGGAGGTTCCTTTCAGGGAGACGGCTGGGGGTGCGGCGAGACGAGCGCTTTACCGCGCTCGCGGTGAATGAGCGGACGTGGCGGGCGGTGGTCGGCGAGCCGCTCTGGGCGGGCGGTGACTATCTGCTCGTGGTCGCGGGCGAAGAGGTCGTCCTCTACGAGGTGGCGGCACCGGCGCGGTGAGCGTGGCTGCGGTAGCGGCGAAAGATCGGTTCTCACCCGGCCCCGCGTGTTCTCGGAACCGTCCGGCCTGCCTGTCGGGTTTCACAACAGCACACTTGAGGACGCCCTCGGACCAAAGAGAACCCGTAGCCGTAGCGGAACGATGTGACTGGTGAGCAAGGATGAGCTTAAGATTAGCTTAAGGTTGCGCGCAAAGTAACGCCACCAATCAGGGTGCGAAGGGAGCAGGTTCGTCAGGCGGAGTTGGTCGCAAGTTGCGTCTAGTGCTCGGACGGCTAGACCTTGCTGGATTCACATAAGGTTCGTGACAGACAATCGCTACAGATCGCTACTGCCCTATGAGTGGAGGACTGATGACCCATATCCGCGCCTTTGACGCTTCGCAACGTTGCTCACGCTCCTGGTGAGCGCCTGTAGCCGGACGGAAATGAACAGAGACGCTGGCCCTGCAGTTCGGGTGAGACTACCCCGGCACCGACGCCGCCGAGCATATGGCGGCGAGCACGGACGGCGTCTATCTCGGGGAAGGTGGAACGACCGTCCGGCCCTGACTGCCCGGGCGCTCGGGTAATATCCCTGGTCAAGACCTTGCCCGGCAACGCGGGCGTCCGGGAGGTAGCCGCCGGGCCGGGCGGCGTCATCTACATCGTCTATGCCCTCGAGGGCGCGGACGGCACCCGCAGCTTCTTCGTCCGCAGGTACAGCCAAACCGGCGGGACCGTCTGGACGAGGGGCTCTCGAGCGGGCTCGAGGAAGGCAGGCGCCAACGCCGCAGCCGCTACCGACAAGAACGGCAACCTCTACTCGCCACGTCTTTCGGAAACGTAGAGTCGGCGCGGGCCGAGCTTCGCAAGTACAGCCCCGACGGCACCCTCATGTGGCGGAAACGGGTGCCGCGTACATCTACGACTTGGACGCGTCGGCGAACGGGTTCGTCCACACCGTGGCGTACATGTGGACGCCCAGGTGCTGACCTGCTACAAACCCGACGGCGGTCTGCTCTGGCGCGCCCCGGTTCGCTACGCCAGTGATGGCCAGACAGTCGCGGTGGGGGAAGGCGAGATTTACGTGGCGTCTAACGACGAGGAGTTCCAATTTGATTGGCTAACGACCCTCACCAAGTATGACAGCCGGGGCACGCGCGTGTGGCAGCGGTCCGTGCAGGACGGCATCGGCCTCTACTTGACGGGATGGATGCGGACGACCGAGGCAACGTGTTTCGCCCTCACCAACCCCTGATCTCGGGCAAGACCAGCCTTTGGCGCTCTAAAGAGTTCTATGCCTACAGTCCCGGCGGGCAGCGCCTGCTCCTCCGCAAGTTCGACTTCGGCAGCGAGCAGAGCTCTGGGGTCCCGTGGCGCTTCGCCCCGAGGAGGTCTATCTCGCTACCTCGGGCGTCGGCAACGCCGGGAAGGACGGGCTCCTCCTGCGCCTCGACGGCCCTGACCGGGAGCGTCGCCTGGCAGCGTTGAGCGTGGGCCTGACAGGAGATCCGGGTAACTGCGCCGCTCGAGTCGGGGAGCGAACCGAAACTTATGAGAAATTCCTCGGCTTGGGCTGATTTCACCCACCTATTTGAAACAGGCTCAAGCCTCCTCCCACGCCTCCCGCAACACCGCCACGCTCTTTGGCACCGCCGTATCCGCGTGCTCACGCCCTCCATCTCGATGGACACATAGCCCTGAAACCCCGCGTCTTTGAGGATGCGAAAGACGCGGGCGAAGTCGATGTCGATGGTAAGACCAGCCCGCCGCCCGGATACGTCTTGGCGTGCGCGAGGTCGACATAGGCGCAACCCGTTCCATCGCCCCGTACATGTCGCCATCAAAGTAGAAGCCTGCCCATGTCCAAAATCGCGCGGAGCCACGGCGAGTCGACGCCCTCCAAAACGCGCACCATCCCTCGGCGGTCGTCGTCAGGCCCCAGTGGTTTTCCAAGAGGAGCAGCACGCCTGCTGTTCGGCGCGCTCGACGCACGCGCCCAAGCCTTCGACCGCCCAGCCGAAGCCGTCGTCTTCACTGAAACCTTCCCACGGCTCCGTCCAGCCGCGGCTCTCGACGAGGCCTGGCCTGCCGGGCACCGCCCAGGTCCCGGCGTTTACGCGGATCGACGGCACGCCCAGCGCGTGCGCTAAGTCGATGCAGTCCAGGGTGTGCCGAACCTGCGCCTGCGCGCCCCCGCGTCCCCAGCGACAAAAGTTTTGCGACGTGCCGAGGTTGTAGAGGGCCAGCCCGCGCCGGAAGGCGTGGCGTTTGATCTCCTGAAGGTAGCTGTTGTCCTCGCTCCCGAGCTGCTGGTGCAGGATTTAAGCCCATCACGCCCGCGTCGGCGGCCCTGTCGATGATGGCTGCAAGCGGCAGCTTCGCGGGTGTGAAGTGCCAGTACGAGTAGGGAGGAAACGCCGAGGCGGAGGGTGGATTGGGTCGTTACGGTCGTCATCATCGCTCCTTTCGGGAAGCGGGTCGCTCGTGGCCTGTAGAAACCGTGCTACACGCCACAAGCTACGGGCTTCTGCTCCTCCGCCGAACAGTACGCGGCCAGGGCGACCTCGAGCGCCCTCAGCCCGTCCGTCCTGGTGATCGACGGCTCGCGCCCGGTCTGAATCATCTCGATAAAGTCCTGAACGAGCCCCAGATCGGCGTCGCTGCCCCAACCGACCCATTCGGTCTTGTGTGCGGGCGCGGAGGTGAGGGCGAGGGTCTGCTTAAAGGCGTCCACGCGGACGACGCCGCGCTCGCCCACCAGCTCAATCGTCACGTCGCCCCAGACGGATAGTTTTCAGGCCGCGACCAGCTCGTGTCGAGGGTGCCGTACACGCCGTTCGAGCCTGAACGAGAGCATCCCGGCGTCGTCGATGCGGCTGTCAGGGTCAATGTCGTGCAGCAGCCCGTAGCCCACCTCGGCGTAGACCTCCGCGACCTCCGTCCCCAGCGCCCAGCGCAGCACGTCCACGACATGAACGGCGGTGTGATCCATGACCGCCCTGCCGCCCGCCTTGTGTTGGTCCACGAACCAGCCCCCCGGCATCCGCCCGTGGTTCGTGCATTTAGCGCTGACAAGGCGTCCGAGGGTGCCGGACCCGAGCAGCGCCTTCAATTTCTGAACGGGTGGCGCGAACCGCACCGGAAAGGCGATCTGCAACTTGCTCCCGGCGCGTTCGCACGCTCCGATCATCGCCCGCGCGTCCTCGGCGGTCGGGCGATGGGCTTTTCGCAGAGGATGTGCGGTACCCGCCCTGCCGCGGCCTCGACGTGAGGACGATGGGAGACATTTTCCGAGCAGACGATGACGCCGTCCAGACCTCCCTCGAGCAGCGCGTCCAACTCACCGAAAAGCGTGTACCGAAGCGCTCCGCCATCTGCTCACCACGCGCCGCATCGTCGTCGTAAACCCCGGCGACGCCGACACCCAGTTTTGCAGCGCACCCGCATAACTCAGCGCGTGCATGTGGGCAAACTCACGATGCCGACCTCGACCCGTGGGGGCGCTCATGCGCGCACCGCCTCGGTGAAGGTGTCGAGCGTGACCGGCTGACCTGTGCGGATGGACTCGGTAGCGGCCAGGGCCAGCTTGAGCGCCATCAGCCCATCAAACGGCGAGACGAGAAAGGGCTGCCCGCGTCGAGGCACTCGAGCACGTGTTTAAGCTCCAAGTAGTAGGGGTCGTCGGTCGGGGCGAGCGGGTTGTCGGCCCCTGGAATTTTTCGTCGCCGGTCTTGGCTGCGTCGAGGAGCACGGTGAAGGGGCGGGGTCACTCGAGTCCCACTCCAGCAGCGTCCCCGCTCCCGCGACCTCCAGGGCGGTGCGAAACTGACCCGGCGGCGACGCCCAGCTCCCTCGATGTGGCCTATCGCCCCGTTTTCAAAGCGCAGCGTGATGAGGGCGTGGTCGCATGGTCTCGCCCGCGAAGCTCAGCCTGCGCGCGAACACCCGCTCGACCTCGCCGTAAAGCCAGCGCGCGAAGTCGAGGTCGTGGATGGCGAGGTCCATGACCACGCCGCCGCCTTGCGCGAAATCGTTGTACCAGCTGCCCGGATCGGGACGCGGAAAGCTCCCGGCCCGCACGGTTCGCAAGACGCCCGGACGCCCCAGCTCGCCCGCGTCCTGAAGCGCCTTCGCCTGGCGTACTGCGGGAAAAAGCGCACCACATGGGCGACGAACAGCGGCACCCCCGCCTCGCATCGCGTGAATCATCGCCTCGGCGTCATGCAGATGCCGGGCGAGGGGCTTTTTCGCAGACAATCGCCTTGCCCGCCGCCGCAGCGGCCAGCACGCCCTCTCTGTGGGCGGGCGTAGGGTGCAGATGTCCACCAGCTCGACCTCGGCTAGCAGCGCGTCCAGGCTCTTCTAAACGCCTTTCCCCGGACGTCTGGGCGGCGCGCTCGGCGTTCTCCGGGTGTGGTCGTAAAACCGACGAACTCGACCGGCAGGTCTAGCCAGCGAGCGGCGTGCCAGCCTCCGATGAGCCCTGCGCCGACGATCCCTACACGTCTCACATCTCACTCCTTTGGGCGGTGCGGCGTCCCTACGTTCAGGGCGTTTGCTATAGGGTCAATGTAACACGAGAGGTATAGGAGAGGTATAAGGCGTGAGCGCACCCTTAAGCCGATACGACGCCACAAGCACGCGACGTTTGCGTGCTCAAGGTTCCTTCTACGCGGCGCGGATAAACCCTTGCTCAAGGCCAAAACAGCGCGTTCCGCCGAAGCGTCCGGTGCGACGCTGACAACCTGACCTTACGGTCGTCTGCCCGGCGTCCAGCCCTCGCGCGGCACCGGAGGGCGAGCCGGACCAGGGGCGAGCGCGTCCGCGACCGCGCCGGTAGCAAAGGCGTAGACGGCCTTGTGCAGGAGATCAATCGCCTGCTCGTCCGTCGGCCAGGTCCAGGCGGTGCGCCGACGCCGGTGGCGTTCTCTAAAGTCTGGTCGTTCAGCAGGCGCAGGTTCAGGAAGAGAAACGAGCCCATCGGCCCGCGCAGGCCGCGCTCGGCCATGAGGGCGCGCACTGGCCCCAGCACGATACCCCTGCCCCAGTGTATCGCCCAGTTCAGCCCCAGCCGCTCCTCGTCGGGCCGGTGCGGCAGCCCCAGAAGCCGCTCGAGCGTGTGCGCCGACATATGAGTTGGGCCGCCGGGTGAGGAGCTGCTCGAGCTTTTCCCCGCCGTCATCGCCGCGACCCCGCCAGCCCAGCGACCAAACCGCGTACCACCGTGTTTTGAACCATTTCCCGCCCCTAAGTGTTCCGTGCTGCGTCATAGAGGACGCGCCTGCTATCTCACCCGGTTGTAGTCCTTTGCAATGGCGAGAAAGTGGCGGGCGCACATACTGGAGCAGGTTGATGAAGTAGAACGTCAAGAACGGGTTTGTATCAAACTTTTCGAACGTGCTGTATTTCGGTATAATGATAAACTTTCTAGGGAAATGCGAGAATAGGAGAATGCCACTGAACCCCTTGGGTGATGCTTCTGCCTATTAGCCCCTATATCAAGCTGTTGAGAAACCTTAAGACAAGATAGCCTTGAGACGGGCGCTTGAAGACATCAGGTTGAGCGCATATGAAATTTTTCCCAACGACATTGAATTTATCGTCTGGGTTGTTGAGTGAGAGCCAACCTATTGCGTTTGAGCTTACGTCCAGGAAGATGGACAAACGCGACCATCTGATAAAGCTGTTTAAGGATGCTTACGATGAAGCACCCGCTAGCTTGGTCGAGTCACCATGAAGATTTAGTTAAGCAGTTTGCACAGGTATCTGAGATACTCCTTGGGTATGGAGTTAATGAGGTGCAAGCCGCCACCGATTACTTAGATAGAAGAGCACAAATTAGGAGCGAAGAAACACAAAACTTTGATACGTGAAGGTGTCTCTGATACAAGCGGACTATTACGCGATATAAAGTCAAGTGTTGAACGGCAGAATCGACAACAAGTTGACGTTGTAAACGGCTTGCTAAAGGTGCGTCGTTTGCCTGCCTCAGCTTCTCTTTACAGGTAGAACTGAGGTGCTGGCACAGTTATCGGGCGTTTGTACGGTGATGTGCAAGCCATTTACGGTCTTGTGGAGTTGGAAAGACTCAGCTGGCAGTAAGATACGCACTCACCCACCAAGAAAAACTACGATGTTATGTGGCGAGTGTTCTGAAAGCCCTCATCTATCGCCGCTGATCTTGGAGAACTCCGCTGTTGCGCTTAGATTAGCGGTGGATGAGGACGAAACAGACAAGAAGCTTTCTCGCTCGAAAAGCTGGCTCGCGGTTAACTGAGTTGGCTGCTCATCTTGATGATTTACAAGAACTTGATGAGTTTAATAAGGTGTTGACTTTAGAGTCATTATCTCAGGGGAAAGTTTTAATCACATCTAGAAATAGCAATTGGGGGAAACTTTGCTGAGTCAATTTTGCTGGATATTTGGGTAGAAGAGGAGACTATTCAGTTTCTAAAGACTCGGCCAAGGCGCGGGCACAGCGATGAAGAAGAGCTAAGGAATTAGGACGTCTCTTCATAACCTGCCGCTTGCACTTCGAGCAAGCTGCTGCCTACATCAACGCTACGCTTAGCGACGTTCAAGGTATAGTGCTCTTTGCCGATAGACGAAAAGAGTTATGGCGTGACAAGCGTCATGAAACACACCCAGACGACTATCCCTATACAGTAGCGACAACATGGACGATTTCATTGAAAAGTGCAGGAGGACTCTCCTGGAGCATTGCTGTTGCTACAGACCTGTTCGTTCTTTGCGCCTGATGACATACCCTTACTAATTCAGTCTCCGCTCATTTGGGGTCAAAGAGAGAGTTGCCTGAGCTGCATCACGACGATCTTAGGGACCCCTAGGTCCGAACCAGGCTTTGGCAGCTTTATGACTTGACTCACCTTTGAGCTGGCAAGAAGATTTTTTAAGTATTCACTCAGCTTGTACAGACTGTCGTGCGAGATAACGTTGCGAAACCAGCGCCTTTGCTAGAGGGCCATCTTAAGGCTGCAATTAACCGGTTTGCCGATTTAAAGAGCAAGATTCCTCTACGGGAAATTTCCAGTTACTTGTAAGGCACATGTTGACTTCATCGGAATAGCCTCGAACGGATGTTGATCAAACTCTTGTATTTGAAGTAATGAGTGAAACAGTCTGTTTTTCACGGTTCATGAGTGAGAGAAGCTTTGAGGCTACCTTGCCTACATTTGAGCAGATTGAAAGCAATACGGTGGAGGTAATCAGTGCTCGGCGACGCCCTAAGTGGTAGAGAAGAATCTTGGTAAGCGTTTGAAAACACAGCAACGGATCGTGGAAGTAGTTAAGGAACGTTTGGTGAGAGCCATTGGAGATATGCTTTCTCTATCAAGCTTGACATATATACTCTGAGATTGCTACCGCTACGGGTGAAGATGGTGCTATTGAAGAAGCAGAAGCGTTACAGCGTGAAGCGCTAGCTATTATGGCAAAAAAGGTTGAAGCTGACGAGTTTGAGGATAGACTTAGTTTACTATTTACATAGCTTATCTAAAATGTTGCTTTTGGCAGGTAAACGAATTGAGGCAAAGCAGCACCTTGAGCGGTGCGAAAAATTGTTGAGGCGCACTCAAGACCCTCCGACTATCTTGCCACTATTTCGGAGTATCTAGGTTACGCTTTTTCGAGACAAGATTGGAAAGTGGTCATCCCAGCGTTATTTCAGAAAACTCGTGAGATACAGGACACTAGGTAGAGAAGGGCAATTTTGGATTAACACTTTTAACAACGCGATGAGCCTTGAAAGTTGTGGGGCAGGAGTTTGCCGCGAACTCTCTGTATGAAACGATACCTGATGACCTAATGGGGAGCTGCTCGAGAAAAATTCACTTTTATGACAAAAGGTTTACCACCGCGATCTTGCCAAAAACGATGAGAACCGCTGTCAAGGAAATCATTGAAGTAAGGCAACGGGATGGCTAGAGCCCCAGCTAAAACTTCTTAGCTTTATCCAATCAATAGTTCTTCCGCCAACTTACCCAACGCCTCCACCGCCATCTCAACATGCTCCTCCTCCGTATCCTCGATCTTGTTGTGCGAAATCCGTGCAGGCTCTGCACGAACATCATGACCGTGGGAACGCCCGCCTCGAGACCTCCGCCGCGTCGTGCAGCGGCCTGCTCGGCAGCCGGTGCGCTGTGCCGCAGACTCTCCTGAATAGCCTTGTCGCACAGTGAGACAAGCGCGTCGTCGAACAAGATGGGCCTGATCCGCCAGAGCCGGTCCCACGAGACCGTGACGTTGCCCTCGGCGGCGAAGCGTTCGCTGGCGTCCTTCGCGTCTTGCAGCATCCGGGCAGCGCGTCCGCGTCCAGGTGGCGCTGGTCGAGGGTGATGCGGCACGTCTCGACCACGCTCGTCACGATGCCCGGCTCCGTGGTGCAGCTGCTGACCGTGCAGACGCCGCCGCGCCGCGCGGTGATCTCGTAGATCTCGGGGCTCATCCTGGCTGCCGCTAAAAGGCGTCCTTGCGCTTGTCCATCGGGGTGCTGCCGGAGTGGGCGGCCTGACCGGTGAAGGTGATGGCGTGGCGTTCGACGCCGAAGGTGCCCAGGACCGCGCCGAGCGGCAAGCCTTTGTCCAGGAGCACCGGCCCCGTTCGATGTGAAGCCCAAGTACGCCGCCGCGTTCGAGTTCCCTGTTCGCCCCATGCATCGCTCGAGAGTCGACCCGCAGCGCCGCAGCGCGTCCGGCAGCGTCACGCCGTCCCGGTCGGTGCGGCCCCGCCCTCGTCCGGGTTCATGGTGCCGCAGCACGCCGACGAGCCCAGCAAGCTCCGGCCAGCGCGCACCCTCTTCGTCGGCCCAGTCCACGAGTCGCACCGTCACGGGCGGTTTGCCGTCATAGGTTTCATTGAGTGCGCGCACGACCTCGAGCCCCGCCAGCACGTTCAGGCAGCCGTCGAGCCAGCCGCCGTTCGGGACCGAATCCATGTGCCCGCCGATGACGAGCACCTGCTCCGACTCGCCCTTCAAGGTCGACCAGACGTTGCCCGCCCGTCCATGTGGTCCCGAGCGGCAGCGCGTCGAGTTTGGCGCGGAGCCATTCGCGGCTTTAAGCCAGGTGTCCGTCCAGGCGACGCGCTGGGCTCCGTTTTCGTCGCCGGTGAGGGCGCGGAGGTCTTAAGTTCGGTGACGGTTCGTTTGGGGTCGAGTGCCATAGGCGATTGTAAGCAAAACGTCCTGCTCCAGTTGGGGAAGCGGGAGAGGTTACCATGACCCGCCAGTGACCTGTGGGTAAGGGGCGCTGTTGTCTACATCCCCAACAGGTCTTCTTGCTCTTCTTTGCTCGGCACCTTTCCCAAAGCGTCATCAAGTTTGATGTTCGCGTACAAACGCTGTTCGCTGTTCACGAAAGGTTTTCAGGCCCAAATGGCTGCGTCGGTCGCACGCTGTTTCAGGCGAAAGGCTTTCACAGCGCGGACAAAATCACTTGAGGTGTTTCGGTCGCCCTCGAGATGCCACCGGTCTGCCACCTCATGCAAATGCAGTATACCTGCGTCTTTGAGAAAATCTTCTGGGCATTAAGGGAAAAGCCGACTTCTGCACCGGGCGAAGTCGGCCATACCGCAGAACCTGAAATCTACAACACGTAGCGCGACAAATCTTCGTCCGCTGGCGATGTCCTCGAGCTTTCTCTTGACATACGCCCCGTCGATGGTCACGTCGCCGAGTTCGGTGGCGAACGATACGTCTTCAGCACCGTTCCAAAACCGTGTGCAGCCGCTGCGCCCCGATGTCCTCGACGTCGGCGTTGACCTGCGCGCTGTACTCGGCGATGGCCTCGATGCCCGAGTCCTCAAACCGCAGCGGGTGCCGTCGACCTTGAGGAGTTCGGTGTACTGCTTCGTCAGCGAGTGCCGGGTTTGGTCAGGATGAGCTGAAAGTCGCTGGCGGAGAGTTCCTCCAACTCCACCCGGATCGGGAAGCGCCCCTGAAGCTCGGGGATGAGGTCGCTCGGTTTAGAGACCGTGAACGCGCCCGCCGCGATGAAGAGGACGTGATCGGTCTTGACCTGCCCGTAGCGGGTGTTGACCTGCGTGCCTTCGACGACCGGGAGCAGGTCGCGCTGCACGCCCTCGCCCGAAACGTCCGCGCCGCCGCTATTGTCATTCCCGGCGACCTTGTCGAGCCTCGTCGATGAAGATGATGCCTGACCCCTCCGCCCTCGAGACCGCCTCGCGCGAGACCTCATCGTGATCGATGAGCTTGTCCGCCTCCTCGCCCCGCAGCGCTCGCGCGCATCACGGACGCTCAGCTTGCGCCGGGTGCGCTTTTTGGGCATGAAGTTCGACATCATCTCCTGGATGTTCATGCCCATCTCTTCCATCCCCGGCATCATCATCTGCGCCGGGCGCTCGTCCCACTTCAATTTCGAGGGTCCGGTCTCGAGCTTGCCTGCCTTGAGCAGCTCGCGCATCTTGGCGCGGCCTCCTCGGTGCCGCCCGGCAGCAGATACTCTAAAGCCGCTCCTCGGCGTTCCCCGCCGCCCGCTCCTGCACCCCTCGAGCTTTTCGGCCTCGACCATCACGAAAGACGCCTGCGCGAGGTCGCGCACCATCGACTCGACGTCGCGCCCGACGTAGCCGACTCGGTGAACTTGGTCGCTTGACCTTGATAAAGGGCGCTTTGGCGAGCCGGGCGAGCCGCCGCGCGATCTCGGTCTTGCTGACACCCGTCGGCCCGATCAGAGGATGTTCTTGGCGTG
Organism: Raddia guianensis; assembly: GCA_036346415.1. NCBI lineage: Eukaryota > Viridiplantae > Streptophyta > Magnoliopsida > Poales > Poaceae > Raddia > Raddia guianensis. The sequence continues at coordinate 24,606 of JAYEVB010000485.1, read as the reverse complement.
ACCTCGCTCTGCAACTCGCCCGCGAGCTGCCGCCGCCGGTAGTGGTTGCGGAGCGCGACGGCGACCGAGCGCTTCGCCTTGTGCTGACCGATGATGTGCTTGTCGAGTTCCTCGACGATCTCGAGAGGAGTTAAATTGACGCTCACGTCCGGTCCCCCTCAGACACGTCGCCCTCAGACACGTCTCCCTCGATGATCTCCTCGTCGCCTCGTCGTCGTCTCGCCGTCCGGCACGCGCAGGACGGTGGCGGTGCCGCTCGTGTAGATGTCGATGTCGGCGGCGATCTTGAGCGCCGTCTCGGCGATTTCCGCCGCGCCCATGTCGCTGTGGCGCAACAGCGCGAGCGCCGCGGCCTGGGCGTACGGCCCGCCTGAGCCGACGGCGGCGACGGTTCGTCGGGGGCGATCACGTCGCCCGCGCCGGAGAGGGTCAGATCTGTTCACCGTCCGCGACGATGAGCATGGCCCGAGGTTCCTGGAGCATCTTGTCGGTGCGCCACCTTGACGGTCTCGACGGCGGCTTTGAGGAGGTTGCCCCGGTACGACGACAGGTAGCCCTCGAACTTTCTAGAAGCGTGAAGGCGTCCGAGACGGCCCCGGCAAAGCCCGTGATGACCTTGCCGTTCATCAGGCTTCGGACTTTGGTCGCGCCCTTTTGACGATGGTGTCGCCGAGCGTCACCTGGCCGTCCCCGGCAATCGCGGTGACGCCGTCCTTGTGAACGGCGACTATCGTGGTTCCGTGCATACGTTCCATATGGCGCAATCGTAACAAGCCCCGGCTGAAAAGATGTAAGGCAGGTTTCTTGATAGGAGTGCTATAAGGTGTTGTTCGTCCGGGTGGCAATGAGGTGAAAGCAACGAGCAACGAGCAAGCTTTTCCTCATTGCCCGTTGCTCATCACTCACTGCTTTCTACCTTCACCTCCGCCTGACAGCGGCCCCAGTTGCGCGCCTGCTCGGTCGTCCCCAGCCAGACGTCGAGGTGGTTTTCGATGCGCGGGTGCATGGTGTCGGCGACGCTCAGGGGTGTTTCCGGCACCCAGCCGCCGCAGCCCTCGCCGGAGACCGAGAGAACGCGAACCTGAGTGCCGTAGGGAAGGCGCGCCAAGAGGTCGCGGCTGGCCGCGGCGGTGCTGGTCTGGCCACCGCGCCGCTGGCGGTGAGGGCGGGTGTGGCGTCGGTCGGGGGCGCAACCGAGGTGTAGGCGGTCATTTCGACAGTTAGGGTCGAAGGGTCGGTCGGGGCGCAGCCTCGAGCCCGCCCTCGAGACTGCCGTGACGGAAGCCGGTTCGTGTACCGGCTCGGCGTCCCGCCGCGTCGTCAGCCCTGTCGCCAACCACGTCACCAGACTCCCCAGCAGAACCAGGGCGAGTAGGTGCTGTGTAAACGGGGAGAAACCATAGGCATTTAACGATTAGGTGACTACCGGTATCATCTCAGAAACTACGTCTGGGACAGCCTATCTCAAAGTGATTTTGTCCGTGACCAGATGATACCTGCTATAGGTCGCAGCGGAGCATACCGCGCGAGGGAGAGGCGCTCTGCGGTAGAGTACCGAATGCCGTTCTACCCCCTTTCGCGGAGGCTTCTCGAGGTCATCGTCGGCCCGATGTTCTCGGCAAGTCTCGAAGAGCTGATCCGCCGCACCACCCGGCGTTCATCGCCAAACAGCGCGTGCAGGTCTTTAAGCCCGCCCTCGACACCTGCTACGACGACCCGCACGACAGGGTGGCGGTCGCGTCGCACAATGGTCGGACGCTGGGCGCCGTAGCCGTCGCCGACGTCGCGCAGATGCGGGGCGCTCGAGCTGGCGTGCAGGTCGTCGCGGTCGACGAGGCCCAGTTTTGTCCCACGACCTCGTCGCCTTCGCCTGCGACCTGGCCGAAGCGGGCCAACGGTGATCGTGGCGGGCCTCGACCTCGACTTCCGGGGAGCCGTTCGGCCCGGTTCCCGAGCTTTTGGCCCGCGCCGAATCGGTCACCAAACTCACCGCCATCTGCGTGCGCTGCGGGCGGCGGCGACCCGGACGCAGCGGCTCATCGGCGGGCACCCGGCGCACTTCGACGACCCGGTGATTTTAGTCGGGGCGGCGGAGTCCTATGAGCTGCGCTGCCGCGCGTGCCACGCGGTACCGCGCCGGAGCGGGCGACGCCGCTGTTTAGAGCGGACGCAGGCGACGCGGTAACGGATGCCCACGCCGCTGAGCTGGGGTTTTGTCCTCACCGGCTAGGTGCCCGAAGACGCCTTTCGGTCTCCGACCCGGCAGGGTCACGCCCATACGGAAACGCACTGTACCCCGGTAGCGGCGCAGGCTCGCCGAGCGGTTCGGCGTCAGCGCGTCCGAGCCGAGGCCGCGGGTTGGCTGCACGATGTCAGCGCCGTAATCCCGAACGAGCCGCGCGTTCGGGTCGCCCGGCAGACGGCCCGAGGTGATGCCGGAGGAGGAAGCGCACCCGCTGATCCTTCATCAAAGCTCTCCGCGCTTCCCGCCTGCGACCTCTTCGCGTCCCTGACGCCGAGGTGCTGAGCGCCGCCCGGTGCCATGCAACGCTTCGGGGACGCCGAACCGCTCGACAAGGTGTTGCCTGTGGCCGCCAGCATCGCCTGGGACGGGCAGGAAGGCCGACCTGCTGGCCGCGACCGTTCCCTAAACGAAGCTGCGCGGGCGTATCCGAGCATCTGTCCTCGGTTGCAGGAGCGTACCGGCGGCTTCCGCGGCGCAACGACTCAGGGCTTGGGATGGACGGCTTTAGCCCTGGATTAAGAAAGTATGAACATGGGCGAGCGATTCGCGGTTGTTCGCCTGACGTACTAATTTTATCATCCTTTAATATTTGCCTTCGCGGGGGGCGGGTAGGGTGATGTCGGGGGCAGTTGTGACGCGTTGTTTTTTCTGGGAGTTTTGTGTCTGGTGTTGGGGGCGTGTGGTCGCGCTCCTGTCCCACCTCGAGGGGTTGCAAGGGGCGGCGGGTGGCCGCTGGTTTGTCTTCGGTGACGCGGAGGGCGTCTACGTCGTTGACGGCTTAGCGGGTTCTCCGAGCGCTACGGGCGGGCGGCGGGCTTGTCGGCGCACAGCTCTGCCGACGGCGGCCTGTCACGGGTGCAGCGTGCTCGACGTCGAACGGGTAGAGGGCGGGTTCTACCTGCTGACGGGAAACCCCGGACGGTCGTCGTCTCGGTGCGGAGCCGTACCGAGAGGAAGTCTCGGCCCAGCCCTGACGGTGTCGGGGGCGAGGGTCGCGGACGCCGTCGTTTCCGCGAACGGAGCCTACGTGCTCTGAGCACGCTCACCGGCGGTGGGCACACGTGGTTCGTGGAGGCGTTCGGCGTGGGCGCGGGGGGGCGGTGGTCGAAGGTGGAGGCGCACGCCCGCCGGGACACAACAGGCCGGGGCACAACAGGGTAGGGCACAACAGGATGGGAGGCACCAGGGTAGGGCGCTGGCCGTGTCGGCGCAGGGCGACCTCACCTGGCTGGTGCTCGGAGTCGGAGAAGTACAGCGCCGAGGGTCGCTGCTGTGGTCGCGCGAGCTGGCATGCGCCTGCGTCGGCCTCCTTTGAGCACCTCGCGGTCGGGGGACGGTCGGCCCACTACACCCGAAAGGTGCCCACGGCGACCGCCGCGGCCTCGAGCTGACCCGCTTCGGCGCGGGGGGCCGGGCGCTGTGGACCCGGCGTCTGCCGACCGGGGCGCAAACCGTGGAGCCTCGCCGGACGAACTGAAGGGCGCGGGCGGTCCGCCCTCCGGGACGTTCACGGTTGCAACCGGCTCCCGTCCTCGAAACGCCCGCGCGAAGCGCACGTTCGAGATGTCCAGCAAAAGCGCCGTCAGCCGCTCCGCCCCGATGGCGAAGCATGTGCGGCGGCATCCCGTACTTGAAAACTTCCAGATAACCCCTAAACGCCTCGGGGTCCAGCTTGCGCTTTTCAAGCTCCGCGACGAGCACCGCGTGCGTGTGGATGCGCTGCCCGCCGGAGGTGATCTCAAGCCTCTGAAGAGCAGGTCGAAGCCCCGCGTCAGGCCGTCCTCCAGCGGATAGGTGGAAGGCCGCGCCGCCTGCGGATAGTTCGTCACGAACACGAAGTCCGGAGCCGTGTTCCTCCTGGCCCAGCGCCCGACGAGCCGTTCGGCCTCGGGGTCGAGGTCCTGCCGCCCGTCTGATGGTCGTAACGCGCTGAGACCAGCTCGCGGGCCCGAGGAGCGTGATGCGCGGGAAGGCGGCGCGCGTGTCCGGTACGGTGGCCCTGAGCAGCGCAAGCTCGCGTGGGCAGGTTTCGGCGGTGTGCGCCAGCATGGTCTTGAGGAGCGTCTCCTCGAGCCTCATCACGTCGTCGTCGGAGTCGATAAAGCCCATCTCGACGTCCAGGGACAGGTATTCGGACAGGTGCCTGCTGGTGCGACAGCTCGGCGCGGTAGACCGGCGCGGTCTCGAAGACGCGCTCATAGACGCCGACCATGATCTGTTTGTATAACTGCGGCGACTGCGCCAGATACGCCCGCCTGCCGTAGTAGTCGACCTCGAAGAGAGCCGCCCCGCCCTCGGCCCCGGCGGCGACGAGCTTGGGCGTGAAAGATCTCGGTGAAGTCCTGAGCCGTGAGGGTATCCCTGAAGGCGCGCACCAGTTCGGCCTGAACCTTGAGGGCGGCGCGCGCCTTGGGGCTACGAAGCGAGACGTGCCGGTACCTCGAGCAGCGTGTCCGGGTTGACGTTCCACTCCTCTTTGGGAATTTCAATCGGCGTCGGCTCGGTCGCCCTCGGCGATCCCCCGAGGAGGTCGGCCTGGACCCGAGACCCCTGGCGCTTTTTTGCTCGACCACCGTGCCCGACACGCGCACACAGCTCTCGGCGATGGGCAGGTCGACCTTGCCGAAGACGCACTGCACCACCCCGCTGCGGTCGCGGAGCAGCAGAAACCGGATGCCGCCGAGGTCGCGGCGCGAATGCACCCAGCCCTGCAAGGTGACGCTTTCGCCGATGCGTTCGGGCAGGTCGGCGATCAAACTACGCTCAGCCGTGACGGAGCCTCCAATTATCGTCATTAAAGCGTCGAGCAGGTGAAACTGTAGCATTTAGGCCGTTTGGGGGCAACCTTCGGCCTCTGCGGGTGCAGACGAAAAACGCTATAGATGAAGTCTCAGGCGGGCGCACGCCGTAGCCCCGAATATCCCGTCAATAAAAAGCCCTGAGGTGCGTGTCCACTCACCACGAGCAGCCGCGCTTTTCACCGTTTCTCGGGGTCAAAGGCTCTCGTTCAGCGCCTACGCCCCGAGCCTCCGATTATCGTTGTCGCGGCTGAGGGGTCTGAACCGGGGTTCGTAAGCTGAACTGTAGCACCAAAGGTACTCGCTTAAGATGAACAGCGGGAGGGCAACCGCTAAGCGTAATGCCGCCCCCGGTAAAGCGTCAACCGGTAGACGAGTTCCCGGTACGCCCCCCGTCAGCAATGTTTTGATGATGCCATTTGATGTAAACCCCATGTGCAGGTGCCAACGCTGCGCCTCCGGTTCGTCGGTCTGCGACGAGCTGAGGAGGGCGACGTAGCCCTGAGCGCGCAGATGCGTTTTGAGAAATGAAAGCAGCAGCCTCGAGTACCCTTTCCCCGGTGCGCCGCCTCGATCTCGATAAGGCCCATGAAGGGCACCGTCGTCCAGAGCACGGCGTAGCGGATGAGGCCGATGACCTGCGTCTCGTGCTCCAAAACGATCACCACCGGCTGCAATCTTCTGCCGCCAGATGGGCTCTTTGGGCCAGCGGTCGAGCTTTTGCAACGCGGAGAGGTCGGCCTCCCGCGCCACCCTGACCGTTGCGCTCACCCCCGGACTTCGGACGGCATCATGCCGTCCCGCTCCCCGTCCGGTGAGTCCTTCGAGCGTTCGACCGCCCGCCGCCAGCGGCTCAGCAGCCGCTCGCGCTCGGACGGGTCCATGTTCGGCTCGAAACGCCTGTCCTCCGCCCAGTTTTGGGTGATCTCGCCTCGCCCTCCCAGTAACCGACCGCCAGCCCCGCCAGATACGCCGCGCCCAGCGCCGTCGTCTCCGTGACCTGCGGGCGCACGACCGGCACGCCCAGGATGTCGGCCTGAAACTGCATCAGCAGGTCGTTCGCGCTCGCGCCGCCGTCGACCCGGAGTTCGGGGATAGCGAGCCCCGCGTCCTGACACATGGCGTCGAGGAGGTCGGCGACCTGATAGGCGATGGCCTCCAAGGCGGCGCGGGCGACGTGCCCCGCCGTGCTCCCGCGCGTGAGCCCCAGAAGCGTGCCGCGCGCGTACGCGTCCCAGTGCGGCGCGCCCAGGCCCGTGAAGGCGGGCACCAGGTAGACGCCGCCGCCATCCGCCACGCTGCCCGCGAGCGCCTCGACGTCGCCGCTCGAGCGGATCAGGCCCAGCCCGTCGCGCAGCCACTGCACCACCGCCCCGGCCACGAAGACGCCGCCCTCGAGGGCGTAAGTCGTTTTGCCGCCCTGTTGCCACGCTACCGTCGTGAGCAGCTTGTGCTCGCTCGCTACCGGCTCGGCCCCGGTGTTGAGGAGCATGAAGCAGCCCGTCCGTAGGTGTTCTTGACCATGCCCTTCCGAGGCACGCCTGCCCGAAGGTCGCGGCCTGCTGATCGCCCGCGATCCCGGCGAGGGGATGCGAGCACCGAACAGCCCCTCGGCGGTCCTGCCGTAGACCTCGCTGCTGCTGCGAATGTCGGGCAGCATGGCGCGGGGAATCTCCAGAAGTGAGAGCAGGTCGTCGTCCCAGCCGCCGCTGTGGATGTTGTAGAGCAGCGTCCGGCAGGCGTTGGTGGCGTCCGTGAGGTGCAGTTCAAAGCCCGAGAGGTTGTAGACGAGCCACGAGTCCACCGTGCCGAAGGCCAGCTCGCCCGCTTCAGCCCCTGTCCCGCACGCCCTCCACATGGTCTAGCAGCCACCTCAGCTTGGTGCCGCTGAAATACGGGTCGATCAGCAGCCCTGTCCGCTCCCGGACGAGCGCCTCGTGGCCCGCCGCGCGCAGTTCGTCGCAGAAGGCGCTCGTGCGCCGGTCCTGCCAGACGATGGCGTGATGGACGGGTTTGCCCGTCCCCTTGTCCCACACCACCACCGTCTCGCGCTGATTGGTGATGCCGATGGCGGCGAGGTCGCCTGCCCGGACGCCCGCGTCGGCGAGCGCCTCCTGGGCGACGCCGATCTGGGTGCTCCAGATCTCACCGGCGTCGTGCTCGACCCAGCCGCTCCGGGGAAAACTGCTTGAACTCCTTTGTCCAAACCTGCGGATGCGTCCCTGGGCGTCGAAGATGATGGCGCGGCTGCTGGTCGTACCTTGGTCGAGGGCCAAAATATAGCGCACGTGTGCCTCCTGACGGCGAAGTGTGAGGTCAAAATAGCACGGGTGCGCCGCGGTCCCGCACGGGGGTCTGGCGAACGCATTCCCGGTTGGCGGGGTGTGCGTGTCGCTGTTTGGGGCGGAGGAAAATTTCACACCGAGCCGAAAGGGCAGGTGCGCCCGGTTCACACGCCGCCTCGGCAGAGGTTTCAGAAAGCGAGAAAATTCACAAAACAGGGCACGGGACGGGAAAATATCCCTCATCGGCGTGTTCTTAAAGCTGTGAGAATTTCCACTATACAGGGTGCCTATACCTCACGGTTTCGGATTTTTTCCCGGCATTTCAGGCTCAGCGCGGCTGCCCGGTCAGCTCCGGGGCGTGGGCTCATGGGGACGCCCTGCACCACCCGACCCCGAGAGTTCCCGTCCGGGACGAAAAGTCCGAGCACCCTCGCGGGTGGACGGCTGCGACTCGAGCCCTGAAGAGGGCCATGTTCAGCGGCGAAAGATCGCTGCTGCCGCCGCTCGGCTTGCGACCGGCCTGGGAACCGCTGGCGGCAGGCGCGCGCCGCCCGTACTTTCATCACAGTGGCGGCCCTACCCGTGCTCCAAGATGGCACAGGCAAGGAAATCCGAGAGCGAAAGTTCGTTCGCTACCTTTCTTCAGTTCATTTGGGGTTTGTACCTGTGTCGCAACAGCCTACACAGAGGTCGTCTGTCTCGGGGCAGTGGTCGGCCTCGACCACACAGATTTCGACGACCGTCGAGGATGACACCGTCATTCTGGACACCGCGTCCGGCAAGTATTTTTCCTGGAGGGCGTCGGCAGCCTTTGGGAGGCGCTGCGAGAGCGCCGGTCGTTTGGCGAACTGCTGGAGACGGTCGTGGAACGTTACGACGTCGGCGCGGAGACGGCGGAGCGCGACGTGCGCGCGCTTCTCGGCGACCTCGAAGAGGCCGGTCTTGTCACCCGTCATTAGGCGCACGCGCACGCTCGCCCTGCTGCCGAACGCGGAGCGGCGGCTGCTGCTGCGCGCCTTCGCCCTGCTCTGGTCTGCCGTTTGGCGCTCTGGCTCCTGCCCTTCCGGTGGGTTGCGCGCTGGCTCGAGCGCAGCCGGACGCTGCCCGCGCCCGCCGGTACGGGAACGCGTCAGATCGCCCAGGCGCTAAGACCGCCTCCCGCTTCGTCCCCCACGCCACCTGCCTGGTGACGGCGCTCGCGGGCGCACGCTCTTCGCCGAGCAGGGACAGCGCGTCTGGTCGTGATCGGCGCGCAAACGCGCGGACGACCTCGAGGCGCACGCCTGGCTCGAGTCCGGCGGGCAGGTCGTGCTGGGCAACGTTCGGGATTCTACAGCTACCACCCGCTCGGCTCGCCGGAAGGATTTTAAATGCGTTACGCCCTGTTTTCTCGTTACGCCCTGTTTTCTCGTTACACCCTGGTTTTGTGGTGCTCCTGCTGAGCGCGCGCAACTCGGCCTCCTGCCCGCCCGCTCTGGACGGGACGCCGGGGTGCCCTGGTCGAAAACTGGCGCGGCGGCGGCGCGGCGGTCGAGGCGCGTTTTCACGGTGAGGGCGGTTCTGCGGTGGTCGCCTCGGGAACGGTGAGCGCAGGCGGAAGCCTCGAGTTCACCTCGAGCCGGTCGCGGCGGCGCAGCTCACCGGCTTCGTCGCCTGCCCCGGCGTCACGGTCTCGGACCCGGCGCTCAAGCTCAACAGCTTTTCCGCGCTGAACGTCGGGGGGCGGTGCTCCCGCGGCCGGGTCGCGCAGGTCTCAGGGCCGTCGGTCGCCCGCGAAGGTCTGGAACGGTGGGCGACTACTACCTTCAGTACACCTACGCCGACCGCTCGGCGCGGGTCAAAGGTAGCTGCGCGGTCGGCGGCGCGCCCGGCACCTTCACCTATGCGCTCGAGCTAGGGCGCGGCTGGAACCCGGTCGTGTTCAGGCTCACGGGCAGCAGCACGCTGCACCTCTCGACTGAACCCGTCCCGGCGGACGCCGCCTGGGTGTTCAGCGAGGTCGCGCCGTGACGCTGGCCCCCGCCCCCTACAGACGTTCGGTCTGGCTGGCGTCCCGGTGCAGCTCGGGGCGCGTCAGCCGCGCAGCTAGGGCGCGTCCGGGCGGTTCTGTCGGACTTGTTCGCACTGGACGCGTTTCCCGGCGCGGGCCGGGGCGGTGTGCGGCTGCGGTTTAGCCCCACACCCTTCCCGAACGCTCTGGCTGCACGGTCTACCGCGCTCGGGCGCTCGTCGTGACGCGCACGGACGACGCTTTCGGCCTCCGCTGCGGGCGCTCGCAGCTGCGCGTGACCCCGGCAGCGCCGAGGCCCCGTGCTTTTGGCCCCGATTTTTCGACCACAGCCCTTCGAACAGCGCGAGTTCTTTCTCCTGGCCCTGCTCATGCTGCTGCGCCTCACGGCCTCTACGGGCTGCACGCCTGCGGGCTCGAGGGCCTGGGCGTGAGCGTGGGTGGGCCTGCTGATCGTGGGCGCGTCCGGCTCCGGCAAGACCACCACCAGCCTCACCCTGATCCGGCGGGGCTGGCGCTACCTCTCCGACGACGCGGTGCTCTTGGGGACGCTGGAGAACGGCACCGTGCGGGCGTCCGCGTTTCGGCGGGCTTCTCCTGCACCCCGAGACCCTGACGCACTTTCCTGAGCTGACCGGCGACGCTGAAGCCGACCTCGCCCCTGACTTCGCCCCTGACTTCGGTGATCCGGCGGCAAGCGCCTCGTCTATCCGGGGAGACCTTCGGCACCTCCGCTGGGACTGCGTCCCGTCGCTGCTCGTCTTTCCCACCGTCGCTGACGCGAGCACGACCACGCTGCGCCCTGCCGGCGGCGCACAGCCTCATCCGGCTGAGCCAGCAGAGCGCGGGCATCATGACCGACACGGCGGTGTCGCAGCGGCAGCTCGGGGTGCTCAGAGCCCTGACCGAGCAGGCGCGGAGCTTCGAGCTGCGCTTTGGGCGCGACGCGTTCGGCCCGAACCGGGTCGACGCGCTCCTGAGCGGCGCGTTGGAGGAGGCCAGTCCCATGCGCATCGTGATCGAACTGACCAACCGTTGCAACCTCGCCTGCCGCCACTGCTTTTCCGGGCGGCACGGCGGCAACGACGACCTGCCCCCTGGCGGTTTTGGAGAACGTCTTTGCGGGCGCGGGTGCGCTCGGCTTTACCCACCTGACCTTCACCGGCGGCGACCCCACGGTCTACAAGCACTTCGCTGAACTCTCGAGCGGGTGTCGCGGTGGGACTACCGCTTCTTTCGTCACCAACGGCTACAACTTCGCCTCGAGCCACAAGAAGATCCTGCCGCATCTGGAGCAGCTCGAGCAGATCACCTTCAGCCTGGACGGCGCGACGGAGGCGACGCACGCGCTGCGCGGCCCGCGCTCGTTCGACAAGGTCCTGAGGCGATGGCGCTCGCCCGCGAGCTGGAGATCCCCTTCAGCAACAACATGGTCGTCACGCTAGCACAACCGCCTGAACTGCGCGAGATGGTCTCTCTCTCTCGGGGCCGGCAGCCGCGGCCTGCGCTTCGGGCACCTTATGCACCCGCCCATCACCACCGCGCAGGGCTTCGACCTGACGCTTGCCGAGCGCGAGGAGGTCGAGCGGGAGATCTGGGCGCTCCAGGAGGAGGTCGCCGACGCTTTGCCCTGGCTATGGCCCCGGCTTCAGCACCGACGACGTCCTTCCTGCGCGCCGCTGCACATGCAGGAGGTCAACACGACTGCGCGGGCCGCCTCACCAAATGCTGTCACCTCCGAGCCACGGCCCCGGCGTCGGCCAATCTGATGTGGCCTGTGACCTGAACGAGACCCCTTTCCGCGAGGGCTTCCTGAAGCTCTTTTTGCAAAACGAGCGCTTCAAGCGGGAGAAGTTCGCGCGCCTCGCCGCGCAACCCCGTGAAGCCGACCGTTCCCCTGCTGGTACTGCCAGAACCACTTTAAGAAGGTGGACTGGCTCCAGAACTTCCCTGATCACCCGTGGGTGCCCTCACCTGTGGGGGAAGGAGAGACCGTGAAAACTGCCTGAAGCACCGGCGACGGTGGGGAGACCCGCCAGCCGAACGTCTACCTGTAGCGGGAGGAGACCTTATGTGAAGCAGCACCGTGAACCGCATGACGTACCGACGATGTATAGAGCCCGTGTTAGACCGGATAAGCACCTCTCACGACCCTTTAAGGAGAACTCTGTGAAACGATTTCAACCCCTTGTGTTCAGCGCCGCGCTGCTATTCCTGGCAGCCTGCGCTCAGAACACGCAGCCCGAGGCGGCGGCACCGTCAGTTCAGCTTCAGTGTCGATCCCGCCGCCGGGTCCGTCAACCTGACGAGCGCCGACGCCGCGCCCTCGGCGCCCTGCAAGTCGGGGCGGTTCCGGACGAGCCGCGCATCCTCTTCCCCGATGAAGAGCTGGCGCTGACCTCATACGACGCGGTGTTCCTGCCCGGCAACATCCTCGAGATCACCGCCGAGTTCACCAACGTCACCGACTGCACCTTCGAGCAGCCCTTCACCTTCACCAGAGCCGACTCGACCAGCAACATCGTCTCCTCGCAGGAGCCGGAAGTCACCGACGCCGACTTGGGCGGCGACGGCGAACTCAGCCCGGACGAGACCACCACGACGCTGACCTTCACCGTCGAGCACAGGGCCAGCCTTCACCTACGAGGTGTTGGCTGAAGCCGTGGTTCGCTGCGGCGACGGTGATCCTACGGACCCCACCGACCCCACCGACCCCACCGACCCGACCGACCCGACGGACCCCACCCCGGTCGACCGACCCCGCCGACCGGAGCCTCAAGACCGGACCCGACCGCCCTCGAGCCTACGGACCGACCGCCCGGTCGATCCTGATCTGGCTGACCTCGTGGTCACGAAAACTGTGCTTCACAGAACTCATCACCGATCGACGACGAGGGCGTCGCCATCGCCAGGCTTCACCGTCGCTGTGTGAGAACCGCGGCACCGGTCATCACCGACGCCCTAGCTGACGTCGAACTCATGGATGTCTGACGGTCGATCTCGCGGACGATCGGGGATACGTCACCGCGACCGTCACGGCAGAAGTCATCTACCGCCCTGCCGGAGGGATGCAACCTTGTTGAAGTCGTGACGAACGTGCCGACTTCAACGTCATCGAACCTGACCTCGGCACGGTCACGAAGCCGGGACAGCACCGCGACGCGCACCTTCCTCCTTCACCGTCGTCGACGAACAATGGTAACGGTCGCGGAAGAGTCCAGCGTCACGGTGACCATCGCCATCGACCTCACGGCCTCCCCAGCGGAACCAGCCGCCCCGCCCTACCGGCGGGATGCACCGCAGACGGACCGTTGGGCACGTCGTTGTCCTCCCGGCGGTTGTCGCATCCGAACAGCGAAACCGAACGTCCTTCGATCTCGGTCTCTTAGCGACCTTCACGACGATCACGGCCCCTCACCGTCCCAACACCTGATGTCGGCACCGACACGCCTGAGTCCTGACGACACCAACAACCGCTGACCCGATACGGCAGTGACGGCACCGGCACCTGCTCGAGACTACTCAGGCCCTCACGGTCACGAAGAGCGGCGACACAGCAGCCACCACCGACGCGGGACGGCAACGCTACCTCACCTACACCATCGTCGTGACGAACAACGGCGACGCGATTGCTGAAGGACCGACATCACGGACACCGTCGTCATCGACCTCGCGGCGTGGACGAAGCAGTGACTGCACGGTCCTGCCGCCTTTGGTGCACCATAGACGCAGTGCCGTCGGTCGGAGGCACCCGAAATCGCCACCTGTACCCTCGGCGCACTGGCTGCCGGGGCGACGGAGACGCTCGACGCCTCGCCTTCACCTTCGCTTCGATCTCCCGGCTGACGCTCCTGCTGGTGATCGCCCGTGACCAACACCGCCACCGCCACCACTACCACTACGGGTGAGGCCGACACCACGGACAACACCGAAGCCGTCGTCGACGCGACGGTAACTGTGCCGCGCCCCTATAGGGGGGTGCTCAGGCATCGACGCGATGCCAGCGGCATCAGCGAAGCGAACCCGGCTCGAGCAGCCGACCATAACTTCACGGGCGGAGCCCAGCGCCCGCCCCAACCTTGAAAGGAACACCATGAAGCAGGAATTTGCACCGAAACCGCCCAGAACCTCGAGGCCAAGACCGACGTGCAGGAGAAGCGCGCCTACACCGCGCCCGAACTCAAGGAGCACGGCAGCGCCCAGGAAGTCACGCCCAAACGTTCTTCGGCCTGTTCTCGCCGTAACCATGTCACCTGTGCCTGGTGAAACCACCAGGCACATTTCTATTTTATGAGGTCCAACATGTTTATGAGGCCCAACCTGCGCGACTCGAAGAATCCCCTGCCGACCCCTGCCGCTCGAGTTTCAGCTTCTCGTCGTCTGCGCGAGAACGCGGTCCGGACAGCGCGTCAGCCGCGCGGCTGAGAGCGCTCGTGGCTGCCGGGGTGGACTGGGACAAGGTGCTTCGGGAGCCCGCCACCACGGGGTGATGCCGCTCCTGCACCGCCACCAGCAGCCTCGGCGCCCCTGCTGTTCCGCGCCCGTCCTGGCCGAACTCGGCCTCTACGCCCGCAAAAACGCCGTCCACAACCTTTTGCTCGCACGCGCTGCTCCGCATCCTGGCAGCTTTGGGGGGCGGGCGTCGAGGCCGTCCTGCATAAAGGCCCGGCGCTCGCCAGCAGCGCCTACGGCGACGTTTCGCTGCGGTCGTTTGGCGACCTCGACCTCATCGTGCAGGCGCAGGACTTCAAAAGCGCGTCGGATACGCTGCAAAGCCTCGGCTACGCGCTCAGTGACTGGGAACCCCGACGGGCACTTTCACGAGACCTTCGTTCACGCCGAGACGGGGTGATGGTCGAGCTTCACCACGACGTCATCTTGCGCCGCTACGTCCCGACCCCGCCCGAGCTGAGCGGTATGTGGCGCGACCTGACCCGGAGCACGCTGCTAGGGGAGCCGGTAGAGCTTTGCGCCTGAGGACACGCTGCTGCTCCTGTGCCTGCACGGCTCGAACCATGCGTGGCAGGGACTCACCTGGATAGGCGACGTGAGCGAGCATATCAGGGCGCACCCGGAGCTGGATTGGGAGGAGGTGTTGCACAAGGCGGCGCAGGCCGGGCTTTTCAGAATGGTCCTGCTCGGGCTCGGGCTCGCCCCACGGTCTTGGCAGCGCCTCTTCCCGACGGGGTTCAGGGGTCCTGAAAACCGATCCGAAGCTTCCCCGGCTCACCCGGCGGATCGTCATGCGGATGCACAGAAAAGCAGCCCGTTCGGAGAGGCCACGCTGACGCACCGGCTTCAGCTGGGGATGCGCTCGGGGCTTTGCGGCTGCCCCTGATGGCCTGGTTCCTCATGTTTTTGCTGCGTCCGAACGCTCAGGACCGTGCGGTTATGCACCTGCCCGCCTGGGGCCGGGTCGGATACTACCTCGTGAGGCCGCTGGTGGCTCAGCCGACGTTATCTCTTGCCCTGACTGAGCGCGGTGTTTGGAAAGAACCGCGCCCGAACAGGGTCCTGGACAGGGACTAGCGACCCTTGGAAGTTTTTGGTTCATGGTTGAGAGGGGTTTGTTTTAGCCCCGCAGCGCTCGACTTTAAGTATGAACTGTTTTAAATATGAACTGTCTCGGGTCGTTCCCCAAGCACCTCAGCAGCTAGCGTCCTGCACCAAAGTGCACGGCTTTGACTAGCGGGCTGGGACGGCAACCGTAGATGGGGTGTGTCATAAAGCCGTGAGGATGAACGCTTCACGCTCTATCATGTGGTTGAGATGGCCCTGTTTCCCCCACAAGGTCACGCGATTGTTCTGTTCGACGGCGTTTGCAACTTCTGCAACGCCAGCATCAACTTCGTGATGGACCACGACGCGAAGGGCTATTTCCGTTTCGCGCCGCTCCAGTCACGCGTAGCAGAGCGCCTTCAACCACTCGCTGGTTCGCTTCACGAGGTGTCGGGCAGTTCGGACAGCATCGTCTTGCTCGAGGCTGGAAACCGTCTATCAACAGTCCACAGCGGTGCTCCGCATTGCAAGACAGCTGAGTCGGCCCTGGTCGCTTCTCTACGTTTTCATATTCGTTCCCAGACCGATCCGAGACTATGTGTACAGGTGGGTTGCCGCGAACCGCTACCGGTGGTCGGCAAATCGGACACCTGCCGCCTGCCGACGCCAGAACTGCGCGACCGGTTCCTCGAGTAAGCCCTGGTATGGTTCACCCCAATCTCTTCCTCCACGGTCATATATAAACCTCGAGTGCTGGTGGACCGAAAGATTTTGCGGTGTGTGCAAAATGCAAACCCTATAGCAGGTATCATCCGGTCACGGACAAGATCACCCTAAGACAGGCTGTCCTGGACGTAGTTGCTGAGATGATACCGGTAGCCACCTGATCGTTAAAAGCTAGACGTTCAGAACGACCCTGACTACGATTTCACCTGTTCGGGCCGAGTTCCGTTTAACATCTTCGGGTTCCAACCTGGTGCCCGTTGTGTAGGAAAGCGCTTAGGCAACCTGAAACCCATCTCGGGCTGTTCGGTCTTTCCCTTCACAAACGAGCCTTTTAGAACCTGCATCAAAACTTTGGATGGTTGGTTTGGTACGCTTGACTAAACGTTGCACACCTATTCAGAGCTGCCCTAATGACAGCGTTGCTAACGCCCCGTTTGAAAAGGGTCAGAATACCTATAGCCTCAGCGACGTGATTTGGCACTTTTGATGCAGGTTATCAGGCAGCTTGCTTCGGCACCCCTAGCCCTCGAGGTTATCAGCACGTAAAGATGCCTGCACAGTTCCGTTATGAGCTTGAATCGTCCTAGGAGCCACGAAGAAGTGACCGATGTGGGCTCCTGCTTCTTCCGCTCGGACATAATGGTCATCACGTCCTGATTGTTAATCGCCCCCGATCATCTCTGAAAAGGGTGACAAAAAGTGAAAAACGAACTCTGAAGCTCACAGATTTTGTCACACGGATTTTGACAAAAGCGTAAAGGCTATTCGGGGTGAGAAAGACCTTTGGGCATTCGACTTGCAGAATTCGCTGAAGGGTGCTACTTGAAGGGAGGGTAAAATGAGGCTGCCCCAGACTTTGTCACGGTACCCTTCGATTTGATAGACGCTCGCTGGTCGCCTCGAGTCGTTCTCGCTGTAGGTCTGCTGCTGGACCTCCGGCAACGTTTTGCCAACGCCAGCTACTTTTATAGCGAGCGCGGCATTTTGCCCTACGAGCTATGGGAATCTTTTTCGGCTACCGGTCGTATTACTGGACATTACACTTTCTGAACGGGTCCGAGGTGCTGTTCAGCGGCGTGCTGCTTCTGCAAATGGGTTTGGCTCTCTGCCTGCTGGTGGGGTACCGGACGCGCTGGGTATGCCTCAGCTGGGTGCTGCTGCTCTCTGGTTTTGCGTAACCCTCTCCTATCCTATGGGGGTGACAAGCTCGTTCCTATTCTGCTGCTCATCGTCGCCTTTTTACCCCTGAACGGGGATCGGGCAGGCGGAGCGCCCTGGCTGATCACGCGCCTCGCCTTTCTCTGTTGGTGGTACAGATGGCCGTGTTGTACATCGCCTCGGGCGTCTCCAAAATCGAAAGCGTGTACTGGCAAAACGGGACTGCGCTCAGCAATGTGCTCGACATGAACATGCTCGTCCGCCCGCCAGGGTTGTGGTTCGAACAGTTTGAACCTCTGCTGCGCCTGATGACGCTCACCACGCCTTGGCCGAGATCACCTTCCCTGCTTTTCTTCATCCCCTATGGCGCGGACGTCCCGCGCTGCCGCCATTCTGGGGTTGCTCACGCTAAACGTGTAGGTATTCAAACCATGCTCGACGTGGGGTTTTTATGTTCTACGCGAGCGCGGGCCTGCTGGCCCTATTGCCCGCGGTTTTTGGGACGACCTCGGCTCGGCTTGGCGCTTTGCCTTGGCTCGAGCAGGAAGACCCGTGCTCGCCGATCCGCCTACGCCTCAGCCGAGCGCGCCGAGAACCTCGCGCGCGAAGGTGAGGGGAGCAGCGGCTCGCCGGTTTCTTCAAGGCCGGTGTCGTAGGGCTTTGTGTTGTATTGTTCGGCTTCATGGGCGTCACGGTAGGCACGGGTCTGGAGAGCATGAAGCTCGTTAAACTGTCCTATACCCTTGAGTTGGACTTTGTTCGTGGGCTGAATGTCTACCAGAATTGGGGACTGTTTACAGATCCCGGTCCGGTAACGAGCTGGTACGTTTCAAAAGCCAAATTAGCTGACGGTACCTGGGTGGATATCTTGCAGGCGGGCGAACGGGTGGACTGGGCGCATCAAAAGGAGCCCAACGCGCTTTTTGCACAGAACAGCAAGTGGCGTGTGGCCTTATCGAAGGTCAATGCGTACGACGACCGCAACGCTTTGCAGAAGGCCGTGGGCAACGCCCTAGTAGCTAAATGGAATGACGAGCACCCACCAAGTGAAGAGGTGGTGGAGCTGACCGTCTACAGGCTCACGCAGCCCCTACCCATCGAAAAGGACTCCGGACGCAGGTGGCAGGAGTGGCTGGTGTGGTCCAGGTAAAGCGGAGCATCGGCACTCCCACGGTTAAAGCGCACCACAAGGGTGTGAGGTTCCGACGCAGGGTTCTTGTTTCATCGCGGACTGCCCCAAACAGCAGGATCTGACACCTGCTCCACAAGCATGTAAGCCAAGTCGTGAGGCTGCCAGCGGCTCAGCCGGCGTTATCTCTTGCCCGACTGAGCGCGGTGTTTGGAAAAACCGCGCCCGAACAGGGTCCTGACAGGGACTCAGCGGCGCTTCAGGGTCGGGCTCGAGCGTGCCTGTGCTCAGGCGGCGCTCCCTTAAGCGCCTGCCCCGGTATTAAGCCGGTGCCCGTTAAGCCGGTATAAGTTTCAGCGTCACGATCTCGAACGGTTTGATGTCGAAGCTGACGTGACGGCCCCACACTCGAGCGCTCGCGGGGACTTCGAGCAGGTTGGTGCGCTCCGCTCCTGACAGCGTAAAAGCCGGTGTGCAGCGTCACCCGCCCGCGCCGCCGCTGGCTCTCATAAAGCCGCACGACGATGCCGGAGCCGTCCTCGGCGCGCTTGACGGTTTCGATCACGACGCCTTCACGGTCGACGGAGAGAAGGCTGAGCGCGGTGGTGCGCCCCCACTCCCCGGACGGCTAGGAGCGGGTCGTTGAGCGCGTAGGCGGCGGCGATGGTCGTCTCACCCACAGGCCCGGCGTGCGGCAGCAGGCTGTAGCTGAAGGTGTGCCGCCCCTGGTCGGCCTCGGGGTCGGGGGCCGTCGGGCTCCGCAGCAGGCTCAGGCGCAGGGTGCCGTCCTGAACGTCGTGTGTCCGTACTTGCAGTCGTTGAGAAGACTCACGCCGTAGTCGGACTCGGAGAGGTCGATCCACTTCTGCGCGCAGGTCTCGAAGCGCGCCCAGTCCCACGAGGTGTTGCGGTGCGTCGGCGCTGCACGCTGCCCCACTGGATCTCGAAGGTAGCGACCGGCGACAAGATGGCGACCGGGAAGGCGACCTTGAGCAGGGTGTGGCGTTCACGCCAGTCGATGTCGGTCTGTATGTCGAGGCGGGGCTGTTGTAGCTGAGCGAAAAGCGCTGGGTATAGGGGCTGTTCAAAATCCAGCGTTTGATCTCCACCGTCGCCCGCAGCGGCCCTGCTCGACGACCCTGATGGACGCGGCGGGTTCGGCGCAGTAGACCTTGTCGTCGTAGAAGATATCGACGTCCCAGGCGTCCCAGGCGAGCGGCCTGTCCTCGAAGGCCAGAAACTCGTTCGCTTTGGCACCTCCGCCAAGACCTCGCGCTGCGCGGTCTTGTCGAACACGCGGGTGAGGTCGCCGTCGGCGTTCAGCCTGACGCGGACGAAGGCGTTCCGAGGTGCCCTTCACTCACGCTCAGCTCGGCCCTCAGTTCAGGAGCCGGTGTCTCAGCTTCACCTTTTGCAAGGGCGTGGCGCTGTAGGGCCCGAGCGTTCCCGCGGCAATCAACGTCCCACCTCGACCGCCTGCGTCGGGACCGCCAAGCCTGAAAGCTGTTCGGGAGAGAACGCTAGATCATCCCGCCTGAACGAGGTCGGTTGACGACCAGGGCCGCACCGCCCACATGCCGGGCGATCACCGACAGCGCACCCCTTGCGCGCACGCGCCGAGCCGCCGGACCTCCTCGTACTGCGCCAACGACTCGCTGTAGACCTCCCCGATGCTGCTGCCGGGGATGATGTCGAAACTGGTTTAACAGGACGAGTTCCCAGGCGCGGCGGAGTTCGCCTGCGGATAGCGGTAGCTGGCTCGAGCACGCTCGCCAGCGAGGCGACGAACTCGGCGTCGTGGAGCAAGAACTCGCTCTGCGGTTCGCGCGCTTGTTGCGGGCCTGGTGGTGTAGGTGCCGCGGTGCAGCTCGAGGTACAGCTCGCCGTTCCAGGTCGGCAGGGTGTCGCCGGACGTTTTTTCCAAACGCCTCGAAAAATCCTTGGCGGTGCTGTGGCGCATCCTCGGACGCCGGGAAAGTCTTTCATGAGCGAAATGTTCTCGACATCTCCGCGTCGGGCCGCCGCCGCCGTCGCCGTAGCCGAAGGCCATGAACAGCTCGCCCTGCGCGTCCTTCTGCTGGAAGTTGCGCCAGGTGCCGAGATTTTGCTCGGGCGTCGCCGAGGCGTTGTAGGTGCTCGCGTGGTGTATACGGGTGCGGGTACTACGCGGCGCCGACCTCGGGCGTGGTGGAAAATGCGTCAGCACCTCCGTGCCGTCGAGCCCCGCCACCAGAACGAATCGAAGGGCAGGCGGTTGTACTGGCTCCAGCCGATCTTGATGGTGAAGAAGTACTTCGAGCCCCGCCTCCTTGATGAGCTGCGGCAGGTTCCAGGCGTAGCCGAACACGTCGGGAAGCCACAAGATGGGCGAGTCGGTCTCGCCGAAGTGCTCCTTGAAGAACGCGCGCCCCATGACGAACTGCCGCGCCAGCGACTCGGAGCCCGAGAGGTTGCAGTCGGCCTCGACCCACATGCCGCCGAGCGTCTCCCAGCGCCCCTCTTTCGCGCGTTCCTGAATCGCCGCGAACAGCTCCGGGTAGTCCTGCCTCACGTAGTCGTACAGCTGCGGCTGGCTCTGCGAAAACTTATACCCGGGAACTCTCCATGAGCCGCAAGACGGTGTGGAAGGTGCGCCCGGCCTTGCGCCTTGTTTGTCCTAAAGTCCAGAGCCACGCCACGTCGATGTGGGCGTGCCCGGCTGCGGCGACGGACACGTCCAGGGCGGGACCGGCGGCGGCGACCCCGGCTTTTAGGCTCGAGAGCGCGCCCGGCACGCTGTCGTAAAAAGCGTCGCCCGGTGAGAGTGTCCGAGCCTCCTGAACGCGTCGTCGAGTGCGTTCAGGAGGCGGCCCGTGGCGGGCGCGTCGTCTCCCAGATGCTGAGCGGTCCGGAGCGCGACCCGCTAACGCCACGAACTCGCGGGTCAGGGGCCTGAGCTGCACCACGCTGCATTCGCGCAGGTACAAGCGCGCCGGTCCTCTTGGTAGTTGATTCCTGTCCAGCCGTGCAGCGCCAGCTCGTGCGTCCCCTGCGTGCCGCCGGGCAGCCGCACTCCTGATGGTGGCGGTCGGCGGCGGCGTAGGGCGCGCCGTCCAGATAGATGAGCGCCTCGGGATGGCTGAAGTCGCCCGCGTCGCCGAGCGGCAGATAGAGGGCTGTGGGCAGCGCTGGGTCCCAGTCCGTCGGGATGGAAAACGAACCGCGCAGCATGAACTCGGTGCGGGCGCGCCCCAGTGCGTGTTAAAGCTAACCGTTCCCAGCCGCTCGTATCCGTGTCGATCAGGGCGGCCTGAGCGGCCCGGCGAGCTTTTTGTACAGAAAGGGCTCGAGCGGTCGAACGGCGGTAGGCGAGCGGGGTGATGAGCGCGAGGCGTCTGGAAATCTTCTCTAGCGTGTGGCGGACGGTGTGGCGCAAGGGACGTCTCCTCAGGGTGCGGTTGAGCGCACGATAACCCGCGTCTGCGCCGCCCGCTCGGAAACCCTTTGTGGGCGGACGCGGGTCTCCGTCACGGGGCTCGAGCTGTGCGCGCTGCACTTAGCGGCGTCCGGGTGCCTGCTATAAAGGTGAGAACGTTAGTGGAAGCGAAGAGGTACCTGCCGTGTCCGCCCGACCGACCACAGCGACGACCACAGCGACGACCACGGAGATCCTGAAGATCATCTGGATGATGTGGTGCAGGGTCCGAGCACGCGCCCCATCTGGTGAGGCGGTGTTACGACTCGTGGCGGCACCACAACCCCGGTTGGCGCGTCGTCTTTCTCGACGAGACGAACCTGCATGAATATGTCGACGTCGCGGCGGTGCTCGCCTCGGGTAGCGACATCGAGATTCAGGCTCAGTCGGACATCATCCGGGTCAACTTTGCTGGCCGAACACGGCGGGGTCTGGGTCGACGCCACCTGTTTCGCTGCCGCCCGCTCGAGAGCTGGCTGGGCGAGCACGCGCGGGCGGGTTCTTCGCGTTTTCGAGCGTCGCGGCGGGCAGGCTCATCGAGGCGTGGTTTATGGTCTGAGCCGCCCTTGCAGGCTTACTGAACGGCTCGCCGAGGCGTCGAACAGCTACTGGCTGTCCAACCGCAACCTCAAAAGAGGTCCGACAAGACCCCCTGGACAAGCTGCTGATCCGGCTGCTCAGCCTCAACACCCATACCGCGCGGCTCTGGCTGAGCTACCCTGTGCGCCGGGGGTGGCGCGTCTACCCCTATATGTGGCTGCCCTCTTCTGTTCGAGCGCCTCGTGCGGCGGGACCCGCAATGTCGGGAGGTGTGGCGCGAGACCCGGAGAGATCAGCAACGCGGTGCCGAGCGGGCTGAAGCTTTCGGGCCTGCTGGGACCGCTGACCGAGCGCACCAAGGAGAGATCGACGCCAGGGGTCAGCCTGCTCTACAAGCTCGACTGGCGCTTTGACGCCGCCGAGCACCCGAACTCCGTGCTGTACTATCTGCTCGAGGAGACCGGGGTGCCGCCGTCCCGACCGGAAACCCGCTCGCGGCCCCGGTCAACGGGTTTCAAGCGCTACGCTCGTCCCCTGAGAGCGCGGGCGTCGGCGAGGGCGAGGCGTCCTAAGCCCGAGCTGCGCGAACACCATCCGCCCCACGTTGGTTTGCAGGTGACTCGTCACCGCCGCCGTCACCTTCTGCCCGATCAGCTCCGCCGCTCCCTCGACGACGACCATCGTGCCGTCGTCGAGGTATGCGAGCCCCCTGCCCCGGCTCCCCGCCCGGCCCTGGTGATCTGCACGCTCAGCGTCTCGCCGGCGGCGAAACCCGGCCTCAGCGCGCCCGCGAGTTCGTTGAGGTTTAGGGATCACCAGCCGCCGACGGCGGCGACCGGCGAGGTTGTAGTCGGTCGTCAGCAGCCGGGCACCACGCTCCGAACAGAGCCTGACGAGCTTCGTGTCGACGACCTCGCCCTCAAAGGTGTCGTGAACGAGCCTGAGGTCGTCCCCGAAGTGTGCCCTCAGCCGCGTCACCACCTCCAGCCCGCGCTGACCCCGGCGGCGTCGCG
Source organism: Raddia guianensis (assembly GCA_036346415.1). Lineage (NCBI taxonomy): Eukaryota > Viridiplantae > Streptophyta > Magnoliopsida > Poales > Poaceae > Raddia > Raddia guianensis. Next base: position 1,751 of record JAYEVB010000485.1, on the reverse strand, counting down.
CCGGGTCGCCGGAGTCGGCGATCTTTTGCAGCTCAAAGAGCACCACCTCCGGCAGGAGCACCCGGCCAGCCAGAAAGTTCGCCCGGCCACCGCGATGACCCTGCCGTCGATCAGCGCGGAGGTGTCGAGCACGCTCAGGAGCGGGTAGGTTCCGGCGCGGCGGGAGCGGGTGCGCTGGCCGCATCCGCCCAGAAGGTGACGGTTGGCGACGAAAACTACGACGACGCGCCCACGAGGGTCACGGTGATGAGCACCGACAGCCGCCACGAAAACTGGGGACGCGCTCGAGCACGCTGTTTAAGAGCACCGTCACGATAAGGGCCGCCGTCGTCCCGAGTCCCGCGGCCAGCACCGCGTCGGGGAGTCCCTGAAACCACCCCAGCACGCGCCGCGTCGCGCGCACGAGCGGGCGCTCAGCAGATACCCGACCAGAAGCCCGGAGCAGCGTCAGGTAGACGAGGCTGACGCTGCCGCTCAGGAGGCCCCGCCCGAGCAGCCAGCGCCCGACCAGCAGGCCGAGAACTCCCCGACGACGCAGGCCGCGCCCTGAACGAGCAGCTCGAGCGTCCCTGCCGGGTGTTTTTGTAGCGACCGCTCACCCCCACACCGCCCCTGATGGCCCTCGGCGAGGTGCGACGACGACGTGCGCTGCCCGCGAGCGGCGGCCCCACGAGGCGCGGAAACTCGGTGCGCCCGGCCTCCTGAACCCGGCGCTCGAGCTGCGAGACGCTTCTGAGTTCTCCGGCCAGCCCCACCTCCCGACGACCGCCGTGCCTTCGGGCAGAGGCCGGTTCGTGACCGCCGAATACACCGCCAAAGCGACTGCGAGGTCGGTGCCGGGGTCGGTCAGGCGCAACCCCCGGCGACGTTCACGTAGACGTCCAGGCCCGCCAGCGGCAGCCTGAGCCGCCGCCCAAAACCGCCAGCACCACGTCCACCCGGCGCGGGTCGAGCCCCTGCACGGCGCGCCGCGGCGAGGCATACGGCGACTTGGCCGCGAGCGCCTGCACCTCCAGGAGCAGGGGCCGCTGCCCCTCCAGGGCGGCGACGACCGCCGAGCCCGCGACGCCGCGCGGCCTTTCGGCCAGAAACGCTTCCGACGGGTTCGGCACCGGGCGCATCCCGAGGGTCGTCATCTCGAAGACGCCCATCTCACCGGCGGGGCCGAAGCGGTTTTTCATCGTCCGCAGGACCCGGAAGCCCGAGGCGCTCTCAAAGCCAGCGTCGCGTCCACCATGTGCTCGACGACCTTCGGCCCCGCGACCTGCCCCCTGTTTGGTGACGTGGCCGATGAGGACGAGCGCGCTCCCCGCCTCTTTGGCGGCTTGGGTCAGGAGCGCCGTCCCGTCGCGGACCTGCGTGACGGTGCCGGGGGTGCCGCCCTCTTCGGCCACCAGAGTCTGCACCGAGTCGACGATGACGAAGGGAGGGCGGAAGCTGCGGAAGTGCTCGGCGAGCGTGCGGGCGTCGGTCTCACGGGTGAGTTCGAGCTGCGCTGCGACCCGAGCCGCCTCGGCGCGCATCTTGACCTGTGACAAGGATTCTTCCCCGCGACGTAGAGCGGGTGCCCCTGAGCGAGCATCTCGTGCGCGAGCTGCAACAAAAGCGTCGACTTGCCGATGCCGGGTTCGCCCGCGAGGAGCGTGACCGCGCCCGCGACCCAGCCGCCGCCCAGGACGCGGTCGACCTCGCCGATGCTCAGCCGCACGCGCTGCGTGGAGGTGAGTTCGAGGCTCGAGAGCGTCTCCACC
>JAYEVB010000138.1:0-23382 GCA_036346415.1 Raddia guianensis | reverse complement strand
GCAGCTTGAGGTCGCCGGAGGAGGAAGAACTCAAGCCGCACAAGGAGAGTTCGCCAACTTCGAGCGCTTTTGTCAGATTTGGGTTGAGGTCTCCCAAAAGCGATTTCGTGGAGGCCTTCCTAACATCGGGATTGGAGGTGTCAATCCAACTCCATCCTCCAGATGGGCCGCTTCGCACACCGTGCGTAGGGCTATCTCGGGAATCGATCCACCGTGGGGCTGTTCTTCACTATTACACAATGACGAGGACCAGCTCGCCGCTGACTGGGTGTTACTACCTCAAGCTCCGCCAACTGGCCGACGACGTTCTGCACTTCGGCCCACCGCCGCCGACTCAATGGGCGCGGGTGGATGAGGTGGTTCTACACCAAGCGGAGCGATGACAAAGAAGCTCGCCTTTACCGGATGTGTTCCGCGAAGGAACGCCAATGCCTCGGCCGGAGCTGTCCGACGAGGATTGGTACTTGACCCGGAAGATCGCTTCCCTCGTGGGCCTCAGGCTCACGGGCAGGAAGATCATCCGGAACTTCACAGCGAACAGGATCTGTCCGCTGCGGAAGAGGTCCTACCCCTTCTACAAGATAGAAGGCTGGGAGGACATCACCAGAGAGAGCACGGGTAAGTTCCTTAAACACTCAACCTTTCTTGGTGATTTCATCCGAACAAGAACTAACAATTTCTTCTGTTCAGATAGTGCAACCTACCGAAGTATGGGTGACCAAGCAGGTCGACTCCATGTTGAAGGCTGCTAGGAAGGACGGCGAGGGCACCGGCGAGGTGGCCTACACATGTCCGAGAAACGTGCTCGTCCGCACGCTCGAGGTAAGTCACTTAGACCCCGTTCGGTTTGCAAGACTCACATGATTAAGGCACAATAACATTCGCTTCCCAAACATGCAGGAGGACCAGCTGATCCTCGGAAGGATCGTGGAGGAGCTCTCCGAGTCCGAGGGAGCGAGGAAGGGCAAGGCTAAGGTGGCCGAGAAGCCCTAGGTGGTCAACGCGCTGATGCGGAGCTCGCCGCGCCGCAGCAGCCGCCAACAACCTCCAAAGCCTCCTGTGGCAACGAAGCGCGCCGAGCAGACCAAGCGCGCTCGCGGACAGCCAAGAGGGGAGAGCCCAAGCCCATCCCTCCTCACCGAGCAAAGCGATGAAGAGGTACGAAACCTGACCCTCTGGCTGAGGCGGTTCACGGAAGCTCACCCCGACCATGTGGAACGGCTGCAACAGATCGCCGAGCAGAGGAGGCTTGAGGAGGAAATCGCGCGCAAGGTAACACTTCTTGCGTTGCGCAAAAGGAGTGCTCAGCTCAGCAAAGAGCTGAGCCTGTTGCCACAAGCTTCTGGAGGCCAAGGCGAGGAAGCCAAGGAGCCTGCAAGCAAGAGGCGCAAGCTCCGTCAAGGAGCGAAGAAGGTTAAGTTCCCTCGGCAGGTATGTTTTAGCAAAGCTGTTCCCTTTAAGCTCTACCAAACCGTGCAGGATCTAACTCATTTCTTTTCATCAGCTGCCTAAGAGGAAAACGCCACGGACGACGTGGATGCGGCGATCGAGCGGTCCCTACTGTCCGAGCACCTACACGGTGCATCGCGAGCAACGAGACTACTTGCTCTCAAAGACAAGCTGGCAGCGTGGTCTGCGCTGCCGCCAGGCTCCACCAACCAGATCGACGTGCTGCGGAGCGCGGTGAAGAGGCTGGAGTCCCAAGAAGCGAGGCGCGGTGCCACGAAGAGCGGAGCCAAGGTATTGGCTCTGTCGGCTGCTCGGGGCGGGACCGAACAGACGGTCTTGTCCGGCACTTCGTCGCAGGGGCAGGTCATCCCTGTAGCGACGGCAACCTCCGGAGAGCAGGGAGAAGTCCCTGCCACCGGGGAGCAAGAAGAAAATCATGGACAGGGGGCTCAAGTCGCCTTGTCCGTAACCCCACCAACGTCTCCGGTCAGAGAGGAGCCATTCTTGCCCGAGGATGCTCGGGGGGAGGAAGAGGAGGAAGCACGGGAGCTCAGAGGCGGCTAAGAAGCACCACGGTACCCCTGTATGTAAGATGCCGGAGGAGGAACGAGCCCTCAAAGTGCGGCGCCTCGGGCAGAAGAGGTCGTGGCATGGAGAGCATCGTGCTGCGGCCACTCTAAGTAACCGGGGCTTCGTGACCCATGGCCTTGGGGAGCGCCTTCGCCACAACTTGAAGGACAGACTTCAAAAGGTAAGCTACCAAGCCAGGAATTGTCCGTTTAGACTACGAACAACTCAATGTAATAGATTTGTCCTTCTCTCATTCAGGTCGTGTGGGCGACCATGGAAGATCTCGAAGAAGGCGTCTTGATCGAACGAGGCGCCATCTTAGGGGCCCTTCAACAGCGGCGCCGGGCAAGAGAGCTCGAGGGGGAGCCCCATGCTACGGGCAAGAACCGACGCCGACTCAAGGCGAAGGTAAAGAAGCTCAAGGCCCAACTGTCCGAAGAGAGGCAGTCCTCTGCGGCGCTCCAAGAGAAGATCTCCACACTGTGGGTCTCTCAAGAAGAGGCCGAGGAGCTTCGCGGGCTGGCCGCGAGAGCGAGCATCGCGGAAGAAAGAGTCAAGGAGCTGGAGGCGAAGCTCAAGGACTTAAGAGCAGTGCCATGGCCAGAGCGAGGCTATGACCGAGGAGCTGCAGGCCAAGGCCGAAGAAGTCGAGGCCCTCTGCACGGAAGCCAAGTACAGCAAGGAGGAAACCGAACGTCTCCGAGCTGAAGTTAGAGAGGGTATCAAAGCCCAAGGGGAAGTTGTGCACCTCAAGTTAGAAATTGAGGGGCTAAAGAAGCGGCTTGCTCCCAAATAGCAGTAGGGCTGTACCCAAAAAGGGCCTTGTACCAGTAAACTTTTGTTAATGAAAACTTACCTTTTCCCTGCAAAAACGAGCAGCAAAAAGAAAAGAACGAGCAGGAAACTAAGAGAAAGGCGAAATAGCGCAAGGAAGTTTTAAAAAACGGTAGAACGCCAGCCTAACTCCCAGGCCCCGTTGTGCATATGATCGAAAACCTGAGTTTGCGAACTCGAACAGGTGCACAAGAGAAAGAGCGACACCCTAGCCCCTGTACGGACGATGCTTGAAGACCTGAGCTTGCGAAATCAAGCACGTGTGTAGAGAGTTAGAGCGACACCCGTATCCTGATCGACTCATTCCATGAACTGCTCGTCATCGTAAGTTAGGCTATTCATGAAGTAACCGAACAAGGAAAGTGTCTCTGCCGCAGAGGGCTTACTAGAGCAGGCTTTGCCAAGTGGCTGTGTCGTGTGCGGTAAGTGCCTCTGCCGCGGAGAGCTTACGACAGCAGACTTAGCCGCTAGGAGAAAAGCCATGTTACGCAACCCTGAGTTTAGGAACTTGCTGAAACTATATACGGGCAGGAAAAACCTGAAGATCGCGGAGCCAAGTGTTCGTAAGATCGGGCAGCCATCAAGTGTTACCAGAGACAAAGAAGTCTAAGAAGACAAGGTGTGAAAAGGGCTGCAGGGGACTGAGAAATTTCATTGCTTATTGGATTGATCTTTACATGGCGGTCCGAGAGACTTCGACGAACAAAGGCGCGAAGTTTGACAAAAGCGCAAAGCTAAGGGAAACAAACAAAGGACCTACACAAAGAACTTACGAAGCTGGTCGATGTTCCAAGTGCTGGTCAACTCTCTCCCGTCCTCCATTGCTCGCTAATGCCCGCAGCAAAGAGAAACGACCATGAACGGGCCCTCCCTGCGAGGAGTTAGCTTGTTGGCATTGGACAGGTTCTGAATACGGCGCAGAACGACGTCTCCCGCCTTCAAGACCCTTGGTCGAATAGAATTGGCAGCGTGCCGGTGAAGATCTTGCTAGTAGCACGCCATTCTAACTTGTGCCTGTTCGCGTGTGCCTTCGAGGAGATCGAAGTTCGAGTAAGCGCTTGCTCTCGCCCAACAAGGTTGACCGAAGCCAGCGAGACGAGCCGAGTACAACTTCGACGGCAAGATGGCTTCGCACCATAGACCGCTTGAAAGGAGTTTTCCTGCTGTTCTACCGGTCGTGGTGCGAATCGCCTGCAGGACGGAAGGAACTTCGCCAACCTGTGCTTTGTTGTGCTGATTGAGTGCAAATAACACCCGCCGCTTGATACCTCGACCATCTGGTCTGTTAGCTCGCCGATCGCTTCCATTGCTCGTGGATGTGCCACGAGGCGGCGCACTTTGTGCCCACCGCTTGCGATTCCCGAATAGCTCACTTCGAACGGGGACCGCTATCGGTGATCGCCAGGAGAATCCTGCCGCCGTGATCACATTGCTTTTTGAAGAAGCGCATACTGCTTTGGCGTGAAGAGATGACACCGCTCGCCTCAATCCACTTTGTAAAGTGTCGATGGCGATTTAGCAGCGCAGCAGCCCTTGTACCCTTGGGGAAAGGGCAAAGCGCATCCGCACCCTATGTGGAGAAAGGCCATGATGGGGGGGATCGTTTGGAGCTCTTGGACGGGCTTATGTGCCTTCCGGGCATGGAATTGGTATGCTTCGCACTTAGTTACCATATCCTGGGCATCTTGTAATGCAATGGGCCAGTAATAGCCCATGCAAAACGCTTTGCTGACCAGAGTCCTAAAGGAGGCGTGGTTGCCACAGGCACCCTCGTGTATGTCCCTAAGAAGGAGCACATCCTCCTGTTGAGGGACGCACTTGGAAAGGACTCCCAGAGCACCTTGGCGGTAAGGGATGACATCCACAAGCTTGTATGGACTAGCACGCCTTATAAGCCGGAACGCTTGGCTTGGCTGTCAAGTGGTCCTATCCGCAAGGTACCAACAAATGGCGCTGTCCACCCACGTACCGCCGATGACGGAGACAAAGACCACTGCTCCTCGCTGCCTCGTCCGGAGACGGATAGAGGGTTTATAAAGGTGCTCGACGAGCACCACGAGCAGTTTTCTCATGAGGATCCAACCAAACTTGGACAGCTGGTCGGCCAAGAAGTTATCTTTCCTGGGCATGAAGAGCACCTCAAAATCGAAAGTGCCGCCCAACTTCCTCACTTCAACCAGCTATCGCGCCATTGAGTCATCGTAGAATCGACATTCTTTGTTTACTCGATTGATGACTAGTCGTGGAATCTCCCATCACAGCTAGTCGCTGCTGACACCGAGCGATTTGCACGCCTAGTCCCACGAGGAGGGTTTAGTACTCCGGGCGCTGTTAGTCGCCGCAAAGTGTAGTTGGATACACATCGAGTAGCTCGCCAGCCCATTGCCCACTTAGCTATACGTCCGGCTGCCTTCCTTTGTTCCGTAGGGATTTCTCCTAGAGGAACTTGGTCGGGACCAGATTTGATGCTACTCGAAATAATGCCAAGCTTCCTCAGAGACATGAGTAAGGCGTAGAGCAACTTTTGGACCTCAGGGTAACGCTCCTTCGATCCGTGAAGCACCTCACTCACGTAATAGATTGACCGCTGGATGCCTTCCCTTTCCACGGTCAAGACCGCGCTCATCGCTTGCGGCGTGCAGCCAAGATAGAGCGAAAGCTGTTCGCCATGTCGTGGGGTAGTCAAGACAGGTGGGTTGGACAGGTATTGCTTTAGATGTTGAAAGGACCTGTCAGCCTCCTCTGTCCACTCAAAGCCATTGTGCTTGCGCAGGGCCTTAAAGAATGGCAGTCCGGGTTCGCCTTGACGGGAAATAAATCTGCTTAGCGCAGCCATCCGTCCTGTTAAGCTCTGGACTTCCATAACGGTAGTCGGAGCCTGCATGTTTTCAATGGCCTCAATTTTTTCGGTTAGCGTAAATTCTTGCATAACCTATGACATAGCCGAAAGCAACATTCGATTGAACACCAAAGGTACACTTCTCTCGATTCAACTAAATTCTATGCTTGGTGAGATTACGAAAGGTCTCGCAAGGTCTTTACATGGTCTCGAGCATACTTGTTTTTTATAACTATATCGCCGACATAGACTCGTGGTTCCTTCCGCTACTGCTCGGGAAGGCCTTCTCCATTGCGCTGAAGGTGGTACCAGATTGCGCAGACCGAAAGACATGGTCGAGCAGCGTAAAGTGCCAAGGGGTGATGAAGGCGCCTTCTTCATCCTCGAGGAAGATGCTTATTTGGTGATAACCGGAGTAAGCATCCAAAAAACTCAAAAGTTGAGCATCCGCAGTCGCGTCGACAAGCTGGTCTATGCGAGGCAGCGGGAAATTGTCCTTAGGACAAGCCGCATTCAAATCTATGTGATCAACACACATCCTCCACTTGCCGCCTTTCTTCTTTACAATTTCAGAGTTGGCTACCCACTGTGATCAACTCATGGATGAAACCAGCAATAACACCTTGCCAAGCTAATCTTTGATGATCCCCTGCTTAAAGTCCAAAAAGCGATGAAGCTTCTGGCGAACAGGCTTCTTGTCCGGTCGGACGGCCAGTTTGTGCTTGATAACCTCCCTTATGACCCCGGACATGCCAGACGGCTCCTGTGCAAACACGCCCAGATTAGCTCGAGGAAGGCAATGAGCTCGATTTCTACTAGGGTCCAGATTGGCCCCCAAATAAACTATCTTGGAAGGGTCATCAAGAGACAGCGGAACTTCCTTGGTCTCTCCCCCTGGCTGGACAGAAACCTTGGGACGGGCAGACTTGGTCTGCGGAACTTCGGGGCCATGCGGTGGAAGCTGGTCGACTAGGGCAAGGGACTGCTCGTCGCAATCTAGAGCAGCCTTGTAGTTGCCCTTGACCGTGATCACGCCGCTAGGGCCCGGTATCTTCACGCAATGGTATGTATGGTGGGACACGGCCATGAACTTGCCAAGAGATGGCCGGCCTAGGATCGCGTTGTAGGCAGATGGGAAGTAGACCACGTCAAACGTGATCAAGTCTGTCTGGAAGTTGCTTGGGCTGCCGAAGGTGACGGGCGTAATAATCCGCCTCGCGTCAATAGCTTCTCTCGGAACGATCCCGTAGAAAGGCATTGCGACCTCTTTGAGCTTGGAGCGAGGAATTTGCATCTCATCCAAGACTTTTGTTGAAAGCAAGTCCAGCGCACTCCCGCCATCGATCAGGACACGTCCGACTCTGGCGTTGTAATGGTCGGAGCGACCACCAGCGGGAGACGCTGTGGCTTGGTCATCCAAGTGGGGCAATCCCCCTTAGAGAAGGAGATGAAAACCTCGGTCCACTTCATTGTTTCGGGCTGTGGTTTGCCCTTCTCAACATTGTGGACCTCCCGAGCAGCTTCTTTGAGGCTGCGCCGAGAGGGATATGCCGAGGAGCCGCCAAAGATAACGGCAATATGGTTAAGGGCTCTGGATAGTCATCCTCATCGTCCCGATCACGATCATCGGTTTGGCGCTGGGCCTTTCCGGCATCACCCTTTTCAGGTTGGGTGGGCATTGGGCCTTTGCCGTTGTAGAATTCCTCAAGCTTTGCAGCCTAGGTCCTGCAATGGCGTATGTCGTGGCCGTAATTCTGATGAAATTGGCAGTATCGGTCACTTGTACCTTTCTTGCCTTGGTTGCCTCCCTGGGCGGGCTTCTTGCCCTTGTAGTTATTGTTGGGTTTCTTCTGTCCATCCTTGGGAGGAGGTGCACGATCTATACCGGCAACGGTGTTATCCTGCGCACCCTTGTTCTTTTTCTTCTGGGACTTCTTGTCACCAGGGTTGTTGTTGCTCTTCTTCTTATCTTCCACACCAGGCTGGGCGGGCTGCTCGTCCTTGTCGAACGCCTTCTTATAATGAGCACGCTCTGCCGCATTGGCATAGCGGTCAGCCGCCTTGAACAGATTATTGGCGTCCAGTCTCGCTGATCTCGAGATCCGGGTGACGCTTCGTCATGACACTATTTTTGAAAGCGCGAACAATGATTCATCCGAGATGTTCGGATCGTGTTAAGTAATCTTAATGAAACGCTTCACGGTTGCGAGGGTCTCCTGCTCATCCGGATCATCTGCGTAGATCATCCTCCTTGCCCGGACGCACGTAATAGCTCTGAAAATTGGCGATCAGAGCGTCACAAAGTTGGTCGCAAGAGTGGATGGAACCTTCTTGTTGATTGAACAATCACGTCCAAGCAGCACATTCAAGGATAGTCAGAAGGTAATTGGCCATGACTAGCTCATCACCTCCACCTGCCATGATGGTCAGAAGAGATGGAAAGGAACTCCTTTGGGTTTTGGGTCCCATTGTACCACCCCACGTGGTCAAGTTTGAACTTGGAAGGCCACCTGACAGCACAGAGCTCTTCAGAGAAAACCTTGCAACCTAGGTCAGAAGCTCTTGCAACCTGTGTCAGAAGCTCCAACCACTTTCCCCGCGTAACTCCAGCCTTGAAAAGACGTTGGTCCTGTTACGTGGAGGAACTCTTGCTGAACGGAAAGACTCAGCATATAGAAACTCTCTCTGGGATAATCCTCCGCGCTCATTCCCCGTGGTCGTGAATTCATGCGCCTCCTCCGTAGGGGATCGCCCATGATCGCCGCCGCCGCTTCAAAGGTGGTCGCAAGCGACCACGGGATTTGGCGAAGCTTGTTTACCACGGTAGCGTGTTCGTGACAAGAATTCTTTTGACGGTGACGAGAGTCACGCGATTGATCGGAGCTCTCCGAGTCATATCGGGCAGGCTGACTGCGCTGCCTGGAGGAGATGTTAACTTCACATATGGACTTAAGGCCTTCAGCCAGTCGCTCTAGGTGAGAAGCAACAGCATTCCTATGCGGGCGAGGTCTGCCTGGTTGGTTGATCTGACCACTGCTGCTAAGGCTTGAAGTCGCTCCATCGCCAAGGGGTCCTGATCCCCGAGGTATCCGTGATTTTGACCGACCGGGTCCGTCACGCTGGATTCAACCCGAGCAGATGGAACTTCTGCTGGGGGACTTGGCGGAGACACACGGGGCGGGTCGCGACGCTGCCGCTTGCGCTGATCGCGGATTTGCGCCAAGGTTTGATTAATGGAGGCGCCTAGGCTCCGGCGAACAACGTCTTGTTCGTGGGCAGCCAGTGCAGCCTCATCTTGATGCCGGGCAGAGTTGGACTGTCCGACATCGCCGACCACCGTGACCTGCGCAGGGTCGTCTGAAGTTCCCGCGCCAGCCATGTTGACGCTGCGACGGCCGTGTGTTGGCACTCTAGACAAATACCATTATCAGGTCACCATAGGAGGAATCGACCATACACTGTCGGGGACAAAATTACGCCCATTGCCATGGCTCACCTCGACGGCCCAATCGAATCACCCTACCGTGGCCTCGATCCTCGAAGGTTCTATCTCGCCCGTATGCATCCCGCCAACAGCCTCTTTGGTCGGGCGGATGCGAATGGCCAAGGAATCGTGGTTTGAGTCCTACTCAACAAGAGTTCTGCACGGCCACGTGAAGACCCTGGACGTTGGTTTCCGGATTGGATTAGGAGTCGTGATCCCCAAGATTAGAGATTACCTTATCTACCGTAGGGTTGTATTTGGCATGTACCGAGTTCGCTATTTATCTTGTAGTTAGTCCGCCCGATATTCCTCAGAGGTCGGTTTGCTCCACACTATATAAACAGGCCCTCACGGCGCTAGAGGACCCTAGCCGATAGATTTTACATTACTCGCCGAGACCCGCCGATCTCGCCGAAGTTCCACCTGTAATTTCTTTGATATAAAGAAAGGCCGGACGTAGGGCTATTCTCTCCCGAGAGGCCTGAACCAGATAAAAACCCCGCCTCATGTTCGCGTCGTCGTGGTTGTTCGTGTGTCTCCTATCTCCTCTTGAAGAACCTTGGTTGACTTGAGATCGATATTCAACTGGCCGACACCGGGCGCCGTCTGGGACACGCAGATCGAGCATGTCGAACTCCGCCACCGATACAGTAGATACTTCCCGAGGGCTACGACTCGGCGACAGTGATGTTTCGTCCCCGCCGGCTCAGACGATCCGATCGGTCTCAACACTTTCCAGATCTGGGACGGAGGTCTCTACCTATATGGCGTAGATAGTCGCAGATCGCACTCTGGCCATTGACGATGATCACGGAACCGGCGATCTTTACGATGGTTTAGATCTATCGGATTTCAAGGCTATGTCGGTAGATTCTACCGTGGAGACACAAATGATGACACCGCCTAGTATACCTTCGCATGGCCCCCGCAAAGATCAACATGGCCGATGTAGGAACCTCTGAGAATCCTGCACGGGCCGTGGGCGGCCGGCGAGGTCGGGCGACTAACTCGCTGGCATCAAGACGAGGTCGCTACCGCTGCCGCGAGCAAGAAGTCATTCGCCGCAACCTCGACGATTCCATCAATCGCATCGCGGCAAGGTTCCGCGATCGTGTGCAGCGATCGCATCGCGACTCCACCGCGTGCCTCGCTTAAGCCTCCCGCAGAAGTTTCTCCCGTCTGGTTAGTACTCGCAGAATCGACCCGGCGGGCGTAACGCGATGCCTCGGGGTCCTGTAACCCCAGAGCAGTAGTCGGAACGACTTGTGGCCATGGCTTCGTGATTAGATCCACCAACCAGCCGACTCGTCAGATGGGCGGCGTCGTTGCTTCCAACCTAGAGCGATTGGTCAAGGCCTAAAATCTCTAGGAGAAGTCAACAACCCTCCAGCAACAAGTACCAAACCGCTCGAATGATTCGGACAGCTCGATCGATCGCGGACCTCGCCACCAACGGCGATTATCGCCCATGAGCAAAGTTACCGTGGTCGCTGCCGCCGCCGAAGTCCTCGTAGTCATCGCGACAACAGGGCAAGCGCGACGCGATGATAGCGGACGGTCCTCGCGGAGGAGCGCTGCCGCCACTCACGAGGAAGGAGCTGCAGGGTTGTCCCGAGAGAGTTTCTCCAGTCGAATCATCCTGCTCAGCAGAGTTCCTCCGCCGCAACAGGCCAACGCCTTCTCAAGACTAGGTTCACGCCGGAAGGTGGCCGGTCATATGCTTTGGGTCGCAGGCTTTCTCGGCGAAGCCGGCCGTCCGGGGCCCTCAAAGTTCAAGCCCGGCCACATGGAGAGGTACAATGACTCGTAACCCAGAGGAATTCCTTTCCATTCACGCCACGGCCAACATGGCGGCCGGGTGACGAGCTCGTTATGGCTAATTACCTCCCGATCCGCCCTTGAGGGCGCCGCCGGACGTGGCTGTTCAATTAGCGTGAGGGTTCCATCACCATGGAACTAGCTTTGTGACGCCTCGATCGCTAATTTTCGTGAGCTGTTACGCATGCCGGGCAAGGAGGATGATCTGCACCAGATGATCCAGATGAACAGGAGACCTCCGCAACTTTGTGAAGCTGCTTTCATTAAGATCCGCAACACGATCCCAACATCTCGACGAACTGTTGTCCGCGCTTTCAAAAACGGAGTCCGCGACGAAGCTGCTCACCCAGATCTCGAGATCAATGAGACTCGACCGCCAACGACCTGTTCATATGGCCGATCGCTATGCCAATGCGGCAGAGCGTGTTCAAGACAAAAAGGCGTTGACAAGGGCGAGCCGCCCGCCTAACCCGGTGTCGATGAAAAGAAGAAGAGCAAGAAGAATGTTCCCGTGACAAGAAGTCCCAAGAAGAAGAATAAAGGTGATGCTAACAATACCGTCACGGTATGGATCGCAAGACCTCCTCCCAAGTATGGGCGTAAGAAGCCCAACAATAACTACAAGGACAAAAACTCGTCAGTGAGGCGGACAAGGCAAAAAGGTCCAAGCGACCGATTTTGTAAGTTCCACCAAAGACTACGGGCACGATATACGCCTATTGCAGTAACTTGGGCCGCAAAGCTCGAGGACTTTACAACGGCAAGGGCCCAATGCCCACCCCGCCCGAACAAGGTGATGCCGTAAGGCTGTTACCAAACCGACGATGGTGATCGGAAGATGATGATAAATATCAAGAGCCCGGGAACCATATCGCCGCCATCTTCGGGCGGCTCGCTTACACCTCTCGACGTAGCCTCAAGGAAGCCGCCGAGAAGTCCACAACGCTGAAAAGGCAAAACCTCACTGAAGTCGATGAAGTGGACCGAGGTCCCCATCTCCTTCTCTCGTGAGGATTGCCCCACTCGATGACCAGCCTCAGCCGCTCCCATCGTGGTCGCCCCACCATCAAGAACGCAAGAGTTGGCCGTGTCTTAGTAGACGGCGGAGCGCTTTTGGACTTGCTTTCTCGCTAAGGTCTTGGACGAGATGCGATTCTCATTCTAAGTCAAGGAAATCGCAATGCCCTTCTACGGATCGCTCCGGAGAAGTCGCTGTCGCTAGGGGCAGATTGTCCCGCCAGCTACCTTCGCAACCCGAGCAACTTTCGACAGAGTTGATCACTTTCGATGTGGTCGACTTCCCATCCGCTGATAACGCGATCTTGGGCAGCCATCTCTTGGTAAGTTCATGGTCAGAACTCCACCACGCTTACCATTGCGTGAAGATACCGGTCCTAACGGTGTGATCACGGCCAAGGGCAACTACAAAGTCGCCTCGATTGCGACGAGCGCCTCGCCTCGTCGACCAGCCTTCCGCCGCTGTCCTCAAGTTCCGCAGACTAAGTCTCGACGCTCTAGGGTCTCCCTCCACCAGGGGAGAAACCAAGGAAGTTCCATTGTCCCTTGATGATACTTCCAAGATAGCTCACTTGGGGCCAACTGACCCCAACAGGAAAGCGAGCCCATTGCCTTCCTCCGAAGCTAATGCAGATGTGTTTGCCCTCGAGCCATCCGACATGCTCGGAGTCCCAAGGAGGTCATCGAGCACAAACCGGTCAGTCCTGGCCGGACAAAAGCCTGTTCGCCAAGCTTCGCTGCTGAATTCAAACAGGGATCATCAAAGATCGCTTTGGCAAACCGCCGCCGGTTCATCCGCCGAGGTTGATCACACCGGTAGTTAGCCAACCCCGCATTGTAAAGAAGAAAGGCGGCAAGTGGAGGATGTGTCGATCACACAGATATGAACGTGCTTGTCCTAAGGACAATTTCCCCGCCAGATGACCAAATTGGTCGATGCGATCATGGATGCCCAAATTTTGAGTTTTTAGATGCTTACTCGTGTTATCACCAAATAAGCATCTCCCCGAGGATGAAGAGAAGACCGCTTCATCACCCCCTTCGCACTTTCTCGCTATAATGACCATGTCTTTCGGTTCCGGTAATGTCAAAAGTTGATGCTCCAAATAGCTTAATGGAGAAGACCTTCCCATAACAAATGAAAAAAATCTGGAGGTCTATGTCGATTTACATAGTTGTAAAGAGCAAGTTTGCTCCAGATCATGTAAAAGACCTGGCCGAGACTTTTCGTAATCTCACCAGGCATCGAATAAAATTAAATCCAGAGAAGTGTACATTTGGTGTTCGATCTGGAATGTTGCTCGGTTATGTTATTGGTACGCAAGGTATTTCCGCCAACCCTGAAAAAATCGACCCATTCCCTAAGGGGTACAAGGGCTATATGCACCTGCTCGTCGCCATAGACACTTTTACAAAGTGGATTGAGGCAGAGCCTGTGTCTTCTCTTCACGCCAAAACGGCTGTTCGCTTTTTCAAAAGCAACGTGGTCACGCGCTTTGGGATTCCCCACAACTTGATCACGGATAACGGTACTGTCGACGATTGGGATATCGACCCAAGTCAACCAAGGTTCTTCAAAGAGGAGATAGGAGACACGCCGAACAACCACTTAACAAAGAACGTAACAGGAGATGTTGATTTTTATCCCGGTTCAGCCTCTCTGAAGAGATAATAGCCCTACGCCCAAATTTCTTTCTTATATATCGTAGATGAATACAGAGATGGCTCGACGAGACTAAGAAGTCTCGGCGAGATTATGGTGTAGCAAAGCGCTATGATCAGGTGTCTAACAGATGCTAAAGCTAGATGCAATCTAAGTTGTCCTCCCTACACGCCAGGGGGACTCGGTTTATATAGTGCAGAGCAAACCGACCTACCGAGGGAATATCGGCCTGCTAACTACGAGATCGTGAACTAACTCATACATGCTAAATATGACCTACGGTAGATAAGGTAATCTCCTAATCTTGGGGATCACGACTCCAATCCAATCCGGGAAACCACGTCCGGTCTTCACGTAGTCGCTAACTCGCCGAGCCGGACTCAAACAGAATCTTAGGTCGTTACGCACCGTGCCACCCAGAAGCCGTTTCGGCAGATGCACACGGTTCGATAGAACCTTCCAGTGAGCCGGGCCCCGGTAGGTTGTTTGATCGGGCCGCCGTGGAGTGGGCCATGGCAATGGGCCGTGATTTTATCCCCGATACCTAGCCCCGAGACTCAAGTGGAAGGACTCACTAGAGGGGGTCGCCCTCTTGAGACTCAAGTCACGAAGAGGGAAATTTCGCTGCTACAGAGACGCTGCAATGCTTTAATCGAACAGTCATGGTTCAACCGAACAAGACTTGTTCGGGACCAACAGATTCGATCAATACCGAGCAACTCATAAGGCCGAATGTGGAATCACGCCCCGCCTCGAAAGCGTAACACTCAAATTTCTTCAAAGGCGGACACATCGAAAAACTAGTCGCTATGCATTCCAACGGTAATTTCCTATCGCTGCAAGAAAAAAAACAAAGCACCGCTTTATCCAAATTGCTATGTAAAAACTAGCTGCTTAGACAAACCGCTGCAGAGCCACTCACACGGGACTATAAAGTACCTAAGCTGCCCCATGTCAACCACTTCGCTTCTCACGCCTTTCCTCTCTAAGCCCTAGTTCCAACCACGCCAAGATCAAGCACCCAACTCCACCACTAACCCCGCTCGTCCAACCCCGGGATCCGCTTATGGCCAAGTTCACCCAAGCACTAGCTTGACCGAGGAGGACTTGAAGGTCCGGGAGGAGGAGGGCCACATCGACACCGGTAGCCGGAGGCCGCCCGAGAGGAGGATACTCCGAGTCACCGGAGGGAGAGTTCGCCGCCTGCATGCTCGCACTGCTCGCTGAGGTGTCCCGAGAGCGACTTCTGCCGAGGCCTTCTTAAACATCAGCGGATTGGAGGTGGCGAACCTCAACCGAATCTCCATCCTCCAGATATGGCTGCCTCGCACACCGCGCGAGGGCTATCTGGTATCGATCCGCCGGCGGGCTGTTCCTCCACTATTACACAGTTGACGAGGAGCAGCTCCGCCGCCGGGCCGGGTGCTACTACTCAAGCTCCGGCCATCACGACGACGCAGATTCTCGCCCCACCGCCGCTCGACTCGCGGGCGCGCAGGGTGAGGTGGTTCTACAAAGCGGAGCGGGCGACAAGAAGCTCATCTTCACCGAAAGCGCCAAGGAAGGAATCCCAATGCCTCGGCCGAGATGTCCGCCGAGGATTGGTACTGACAGGAAGATCGCCTCCTCGTGAGTCTCTGCTCACGGGCAGGAGATCATCCGACTTCACAAATAACAGATCTGTCCGTCGCGGAGGATGTCCTATCCCTTCTACAAGATAGAGGGATGGGAAGACATCACAAGGAGAGCACGGTAAGTACTTTTAAGACTCAACCTTGACATAGACTTATTTCTCCGAACAGAACTAACATTCCTTCTCGCCGGGCAGAGAAGCCAACCGACGATGGGTGACCGAACGGGTCGACGCCACGCTAAAGGCGGCGAAGAAGGACACCGAGGTCACCGGGCCAGGTGGCGTGACACCGTCCGCAAGAACGTGTTTGTCCGCCAAAGCAGGTAAATCTCTTAAACTCGCATAAAGGTTGCTAGACTTGCACCGCTGTTTGAAGGCTAATGTCCACTTCAAACGCTGCAGGAGGACCACCGATCCTTGAGGGATCGCTGAGGAACTCCCGGTCCGAGAAGGAGAAGGCGAAGAAGGGCAAGGCCAAGGTTGCCGTGAAGCCCAAGGTGGCGGCCGAGCCAACGCGGAGCTCGCCGAGACATGGTGGCCGCCAACCGTCGAAGAAGCCATCCGCGGCGACGGGCGCACCGAACCAAGCTCAAGGCGTCGCATGGTCACCCCAGCTGGAAGAGACTAAGCTCTCCCTCCTCGCCGAAAGCAGAGCGACGAAGAGGTAAAGACCATGGCCCTTCGGGCTTAGGCGTTACACGCAAGCTCACTCCCCGCCGCATGGATCGGCCGCAACAGGTCGCCGAGCAGAGGAGGCTCGAAGAGGAGGTCGCGCGCAAGGAAAAGCTTCTTGCGCTGCGTGAGAAGAGTGCTCAGCTCAGCCGAGAGCTGAGCTCGTCGCCGCGAACACCCAAGGGCCAAGGTGGAGAATCCGCCAAGGAGCCCCCAAGGAAGAGGCGGAAGGTTCTAGCGACGAAGATCAAGATCAAGCCTTCTGCGGCAGGTATGCAGAAATCAAACTTTCGATCTTTCCACCCTCCGACCGCATTAGACTTAACCATCAACTCTTTTTCATCACCACCAAGAGAGATCGCCACAGACGACGCCGAGGCAAAGACTGAAGCGTCGCTGCCGCCCGAGCACCTACACGGCATCGCGGGCAAGGAGGTCGGCGAGCCTCAAGGACAAGCCGGGCGGCGTGGAGCCCGCCGTCGTTGGCCGCTCCAGCGAAGCAACTGACGCGCCAAAGGCGTGGTTGAGCGGCCGAGGCGTAAGAGGCAATGAGCGGCGCCACGGGACAATGGGCCAAGACACGGTCGTGAGGTCGCCCAGTATGGACCGAAAGGCACGGTCCTCCGTGCACTTCGCCGCAGGGCAGCTCACCCCGAGGCGACGGGATTCTCCGACGCCAGGCGAAGTCCTAGCCGCCAGGAGCAAGAAGAGTTCCCCAGCAGGTCGAGCAAGTCGCCCCGCCTGAACGGCGCCGCCACCCGCAAGAGTGGTTCAGCCTCGCCTCAAGCCGTTTCGGCGAAGAGGAAGAGGAGAAGGAGCTGAGACGAAAGCGCTGTCACGCCTCGCCTCAATGCACGCCGCCCCACAAGAAGAAGGAGCGAAACAAGGCGGCGACGGAAGAACGCTTCGCATCCCAAGACGAAAGGGCTTCGTGACGATGGCTCGAGGACCGCCAAGGCCATGGGTTGAAGCATCGCTTGGCAAGGTAAACTCCAAGGCCAAACCCTGCTCGCTTCTAACCAGATATCAGAAAGTGTTTTGACTTGATCTTCCCTCGTGTCTTCGTGGACACTATGGCGAACTCGAGGATGGGGTTACCATCGAGCTGGCAACAGATCAAGGCCCCTCCGAGAGCATCTCCACGGAGGGTCTCGGGGCAGAGCGCCAAGGCTGCCCAAAGCCGAGCCACCAAGGCGAAGGCGAAGAGGCTCAAGGCTGCTGACCAAGGAGAGGCATTCTTCCCGAGGCCCTTCTAAAGGAAGCCGAGGAGCTTCGCGCGCAAGCCGTGAGGGCGAGCACCGCGGAGGAGAAGCCGGGCCGCACAAAGTGGCTTGAAGAGCAATACTGACAAGGCCCCACCGTGGAACCAGCCATGGTCAAACCAAGAAGCTCAAGGCCCACGGCCAAGGAGGAGCAGACATCCGTGGGACTCCAGGCCAAAATTTCAACCCTGTGGGCTTCACAGGAAGAGATTGAGGAGATGCGCGGGATGGCGGTGAGGGCGATCACCATGAGAAGAAGGTCAAAGAGCCGGACGAGCAGCTCAAGACCGCTGAAATGAAGTTAGCTGTAGCGAGGCTCGACCGACCAATCATGGGCCAAGACCGAAGAGGTCGAGGCTCTCCGTATGGCGACAGAGCAGGCCAGAGCAGCAAGGAGGAAGCCAATCGCCTCCGGAGCCGAGGCCGAGAGGGGTTCAAAGCCCAAGGGAAGTCTCATACCAAGGATGTGATCGAGGAGCTCAAGGAGCAACTCGCTTCTAGGTAGTCAGAGGGTCAGAACCCGAGAGGGACTTTTTGTACCGCAAACTTTATTAATAAAGACTTACCCTTTTCCCTCGCAAAGAAAGAGCAAAGAAAAGACAAGAACGAACAGAACTAAGAGAAAAGCTAATGCGCTAGAAAGTTGTAGAAACCGTAGAGCGCTTTAGCCTAACTCCTAGTTTCTCAGCAGTACCGCCGAGAACCTAAGTTTGCGAACTCCTAATGTGCACAAGAGAAAAGAGCGACGCCTAGTCCCTCGGACGGACGATGCTCGAGATCCTAAGATTGCGTAACTCGAGCACGCATGAGAGAGAAAAGAGCTAACACCTAACCTTGCTCGATGTATTCCATACCGCTCATGACGAAGTTAGGCAGCCCGAGAGTAACCGAACAAGGAAAGTGCTCTCTCGCCGCTGGGCGAGAGCAAGCTTTTGCTAAGTGGTCGCGCCAAGCAAAGAAGTGCTTCAGCCATGAGGGCTTACGAGAGCAGACTTAGCCGCAAGGTGGAAAAGCCGTGTTACGCAACCCGTAGTTTAGGAACTTATCAAACTAGATGCGGTAGGGAAAATCCTTAAGATCATGGAGCCAAGAGTTCGCAAGACCGGCAGCCATCAAGTGTTACCAGAGAGAAAGTAGTCCGAAAAGACAGTAGTGAAAAGGGCGCAGAGGCCGCTAAAATTCACCGAGTAATTGGATTGAACTTACATGGTGCCCGAGAGACTTGTTCGAACTAAGGCGCCAAGTTTACAAAAAGCGCAGCTAAGCTAAACACGTAAAAGACCTACACAAAGAACTTACGGTCGTCGATGTTCCAAGTGTCGGTCACTCTCTCCCGCCCCTCCATAGCTAGCAGCGAAATTTCCCGGCGAGCAAAGAGAAACGACCGTGAATGGGCCTCCCAACGGAGTTAACTTGTTGGCATTGGACAAGTTCTCGACACGGCGCAGTAACGAGGTCGCGCCTTTCAAGACCCTTGGTCGAACCTGACGGCAGCGGTCGGCGAAGATCTTGTCGGTAGCGTGCCATTCTCGACATGTGCCCGGCCGTGTGCCTTCGAGGAGATCGAGATCGAGGAGGCGCTTGCTCGCCGTCAACTGTTGACCGAGCTCGCAGGCGAGGCGTAACCGAGTAAAATTTCGTGGGCAGTGATGGCTTCGCACCGTGAGACCAATTGGAAAGGAGTTTCCGCGCTGTCGTCTACCGGGTCGTGGTGCGAATCGCCCATAGGTCGGAAGGAACTTCGCCAACCCAAAGCTTTGTTGTGCTCAAGTGGAGAGCAGCAAACACCCGCCGCTTGATACCTCGGACGATTCTGTCCATAGCTCGCCGACCGCTTCCATTGTTCCGCGGTGTGCCATGTATGGGCATCTTGGTGCCCACTGCTCGCAGATTCCCGAATAGCTCGCTTCAACTAGGTACCGCTATCCGTGATCAACTTGTGGGGAATCCCATAGCGCTGTGACCACGCTTGTTTTTGAAAAAGCTAACAGCCGCTTTGGCGTGAAGAGAAGACACGTGCTCGCCTCAATCCACTTTGTAAAAGTATCTATGGCGATTTAGCAGTGTGTGTATAGCCCTTGTACCCTTAGGGAATGGGCCGAGCAGATCCGCACTCCCATGTGGAAAAAGGCCATGATGGGGGATCGCTTGGAGCTCTCAAGGGCTTGTGTGCCTTCCGGCGTGAAATTGGCAAGCTTTGCACTTAGTCACGATGTCCCGCATCTTGTAACGCAGCAACCAATAATAGCCCATGCGAAACGCTTACGCCACCGTAGTTCAAGGAGGCGTGGTTGCCACAGTACCTCGTATGTCCCTAAGAAGGAACACACCTCCCGCCGCGAGATACACTTGGAGAGAACTCCCGTGAGCACCTCGACCAGAAGGATGCCGCCCATAAGCTTGTATGGAGCAACACGCCTTATAAGCCGGGAACACTCGCTTCGCTGCCGGCAGGGTCCCATCTGCAAGATAACGGACAAATGGCGTTGTCCACTCCGGGCACCGCCGATAACGGAGACAAAGACCACCGCCTTGCCAGTTTCGTCCGGAGACGTGATTGAGGGCTTGTATAGGTATCGACGAGCACTTCGGAAAGCAGTTCGCGTGAGGATCCATACTTTGGACAGCTGGTCGGCCAAGAAGTTGTCCTTCCGGGCACGAAGAGCACCTCGAAAAATCGAAGTGCCGCCCCAACTTCCTCACTTCAACCAGTATCGCGCCATTGAGTCATCGCAGCATCGAGCACTCCTTGTTGACCAGATTGATGACCAGATGTGAATCTCCTTCATACGGGCCGTTGGACGCCAAGCGACTTGCACGCCTTAGTCCCGCTGATGAGGGCTCAGATCACAAGGCGTTGTTAGTCGCCACAAAGTGTAGTTGGATAGAATATCGGAGTTGCTCTCCTTGAGGGAGATGAGAACAAAACAAATTTCCCAAGTTTCATCACATGAGCCATCAAAAAACATGGTCCAAGGGGTTCATCAAAGTTGCTCGAGCTTCTAGGATTTGGGCGGCAAGTCCATTCAAATGACAAAGTCACCTAGGACTGTGGACTTGATAGCAGCTCGGGCAAAGAATAACAGATCAAACTCGCTAGTTCCATTGCCCACTTAGCTATACGTCTGCTAGATTCTTTGTTCCAGAGGATTTCTCCCTGAGGGAACGAGTTGGGACCAGATTTGATGCGCCTCGAAATAGTGACGAAGTTTTCGAGGACATGAGCAAGGCGAGTAAGCTTCAGACTTCGTGGTAACGCCCTTTGGTCCGCGGAAGTACTCGCCACGTAATAGATTGGTCGCCAGATGCCTTCCTTTCGACCATCAAGACCGCGCCACCGCTTGTGGCGCGGTAACCCACGACAAAGCAGTAGGTCGCCGCCATGCCGCTGGGTAGTCAAACGGGAGGGTTGGACAGTATCGCCAGCATCCCGAAAGGATCTATCGGCTTCTTCCGCCCACTCAAACCATTGTGCTTGGCGCAGGCCTTAAAGAAAGGCGCCCGTCGCTTTTGACGGAAATAAACCTCGCTAGAGCAAACGCATCCGCCCGTGGAGGCTTTGTACTTTTTACGTAGTCGAGCCCGATATTTTCAATGGCCTTTGATTTTTTCGTGGTTGGCGTAAATACCTTGTAACCAATAATATAACCGAGCAACATTCCAGATCGAACACCAAAGGTACACTTTTTCGGATTTAATTTTATTCGATGTCCGCGAGATTACGAAAGTCTCGCCGTGTCTTTACATGATCCGGAGCAAACTTGTTTTACAACTATGTCGCCGACATAGGCTCCAGCTTTTTTCCGCACTGCTCGGGAAAGTCTTCACATCAAGCGCCGGAACGCGGCACCAAAGATTGCGCAGACCGAAAGACATGGTCGAGCAGCGTAAAGTGTCAAGGGGGGTGATGAAGGCGCTTTCTTCATCCTCGGGAGATGCTTATTTGGTGATAACCGAGTAAGCATCCAAAAACTCGAAGCTGGGCATCCGCAATGATCGACTCGCTTGGTCTATACGAGGCGCGGAAATTGTCCTTAGGACAAGCAGCTGCTCAGATCTGCGTGATCGACACACATCCTCCACTTGCCGCTTTTCTTCTTTACAATGACAGGTTGGCTAACCACTCGGTGTGATCAACCTCGCGATGAATCCGCAATGAAGCAGCTTGCCAAGTCGATCTTTGATGATCCCCGCTTGAATTCGTAAAGCGACGAAGCTTCCGCAATGTGCTTTTGTCCCACGACACCTTGGCTTTGTGCTCGATGACCTCCCTTGGGACTCCGGCATGTCGATGGCTCCTGTGCAAACACATCCGCATTAGCTCGGAGGAAGGCAATGAGCTCGATTTTCTTATTTGGGGTCCAAATTGGCCCTCAAGTGAACTGCCTTGGAAGTATCATCAAGGGACAATGGAACTTCCTTGGTTTCTCCTCTCGTCAAGGGAGACCTTAGGGCGTGCAGACTTGGTCTGTGGAGCATCGGACCGCGAGGTCAAGCTGGGTCGACCAGGCGCAGGGATCGCCGTCGCAATCCGTGAGCAGTTTTGTAATTGCCCCTTGACCGTGATTACACCATTGGGGCCCGTGATCTTCACCCGGATATGCGGGTGAGGACGGCCATGAACTTGCCAAGGGATGGCCGACCCAAGATCGCTAAGAGTAGGCGGATGGGAAGTCGACCACGCCAAACGTGATCAACTCGTCCGAAGTCACTCTGCTGTCAAGGTAACGGTGACGACCTACCCTAATGGCTTAACGGCTTCTCCCGGACAATCCCATAGAAGGGTATGGCGACTTCCTTCAACTTGGAACGAGGAATCGCAACTCGCCCAAGACCTTGGCGTAAAGTAAGTCCAAAGCGCCCCGCCGCCTACTAAAACACTGGCCAACTTCATGCTGTTGATGGTCGGAGCGACCACCACTGGGAGCCACCGAGGCTTGGTCATCCCAAATGGGCAATCCTCCCGAGAGAAGGAGATGGAGACCTCGGTCCACTTCATCGATTCGGCCGTGGGTTTGCCCTTCTCATCGCTAGGACCTCCCGAGCAATTTCCTTGAGGTCAAGGCGAGGTGTAAGCCGAGGAGCCGCCAAGATGACGGCAATGTGGTTCACGGGTTCCTGATATTCGCCATCGCCATCCCGATCACCACCATCGGCTTACGCTTGTCCTGCCGCATCACCTTGTTCGGGCAGGTGGGCATTGGGCCCTTGCTGCTGTAGAAATCTCTGAGCTTTTGCGCACCAGTGTCCGCAGTTGACGATATCGTGTCTGTAATGTTGGTGGAACTTGCGTAATCGGTCGCTTGACCTTTTCTTGCCTTTGTCCGCCCCCCCGAAAGTGCTTTTTGCCCTTATAATTATTATTGGGCTTTTTCTCGCCCATCCTTGGGAGGAGGTGCGCGATCCATACCGCGACGTGTTGTTCGGGCCACCCTTTGTTTTTCTTCTTCTCGACTTCTTGTCACCAGAACGCTGTCGCCTTCTTCTTCTCATCTACACCAGTCAAGGGCGGCTCGCGCTTTGTCGAACGCCTTTTAGAATGAACGCCGCCCGCTGCATGCGAGCGATCACCGCCTTTGAACAGGTCGTTGGCGGTCCAGTCTCATTGATCTCGAGATCCTGGTGAGCCGCCGTCATGAACTCCGCTTTTGAAGGCCCGACAATGATTCATCCGAGATGTTCGGATCGTGGTTATGAAGTCTTAATGAAACGCTCACGAAATTGCGGAGGGTCTCCCTGCTCATCCGATCATCCGGTGCAGATCATCCTCCTTGCTCCAGACGCACGCAATGCCTTCCGAAGTTGGCAATCGTGAAAGGCCACAAAGTCGGGTTCCAAGAGCCTGATGGAACCTCCCTCGCTGATTGAACAACCACGCCCGAGCAAAGACCTCAAGGACGGCCGGGAGGTAATTAGCCATAACGAGCTGTCACCCCCGCCGCCATGATGGCCAGAGCGAGATGGAAAGGAATTCTCCGGGTTCGAAGTCCCATTGTACCTTCCATGTGACCGGCTTGAACTTTGAGGACCACCGACAGCCCGCTTTCTGAGAAAGCCCGCATTCAAGCATATGACCGCCACCTTCCCTGCAGTAATCCTAGTCTTGAGAAGACGCGGCCTCAAGGCGGGAGGAACTCCCCG
>JAYEVB010000133.1:0-23119 GCA_036346415.1 Raddia guianensis | reverse complement strand
GCACTTTACCTTTCTTCCCGCAAAAAGAGCAAAGAAAAGACAGAACTAATGTAAACTAAGAGAAAAGCGAATAAATACTAAGAAGTTTTAAGAAAACCGCAGAGCGCTTAAGCTTCAACTCCCAACTTCGCTAGCATCTGCCGAAACCCGAGTTTTGGCGAACCCTAACAGTGCACAAGAGAAAGAGCGACATCCTAGCCCCTTTGCACGCGACGATGCTCGAGAACTCGAGCTATAACCCGAGCACGCATGCAGAGAGATAGAGTGACACCAGCATTTTGCTCGATTTGTTCCATAGTCTGCTTCGCGACGAAGTTAGGCAATTCCGAGAGTAACCAAACAAGGAAAGTACCTGCCTGGGGCTGCGTGAGAGCAAGCTTACCAAGTGGTCGCGCTTAAGCGCAGGTGCTCTCGGCCATGAGGGCTTACGAGGCGACTTTAGCCACAAGGTGGAGAAGCCAGTTACGCAACCCCGAAGTTCAAGAACTTATCGAGACTAGATACGGCAGGAAAGATCCTTAAGATCGCATGAGCCAATACCAGTAAGGATCGGGCACCATCAAGTGTTACCAGAGAGAAAGAGGTAGACTTCAAGACAAGAAGTGAAAAGGGCGCAGAGGTCAGCAGAATTCACTTATGAATTGGATTGAACTTACATGGTGCCCGAGAGACTTGACTAACTAAGGCGCAAGTTTGACAAAAACGCGAGTATAAGCAAACACACAAAGAGACCTACACAAAGAACTTACGGCGGGTCGATGTTCCAAGTGCTGGTCAGCCTTCTCCCGCCCTCCATTGCCGTGCGAACAACCTCTGGGAAGCGTGGAAACGATCGTGAATGGACCCTCCCAACGGGAGTTAACTTGTTGGCATTGACAGGTTCTGACACGGCGCAGTAACGAGGTCGCCCGCCTTCAAGGCCCTTGGTCGAACCGACGGCGCAGCGTTCGCGAAGATCTTGCCGATAGCGCGCCATTCTGATTTCAGCCCTGGCCGCGGTGCCTTCGAGAAGGTCGAGATCGAGTAGGCGCTTGCTCGCCACAACCAAGTTGACCGAGCTCGCGGCGAGCAACCGAGTACTATTTCAGCGGCAGATGGCTTCGTGCATAGACCAATTGGAAAGGAGTTTCCTGCTCTCACGGGTCAGAGTGCGAATCGCCCAAAGGACGGAAGGAACTCGTCGACCTGCATTGTTGTGTTTGTTGAGAGCAAACAACACCCGCTGCTTGATACCTCGGACGATCTCGTCTCATAGCTCGCCGATCGCTTCCATTGCTCGTGATGCGCCCATGGCCAAGGCACTTTGGTGCCCACTGCTCGCAGATTCTCGAATAGCTCGCTTCGCGGATCGGCTTGTGGGGACCCCTGCCTGTGACCACATTGCTTTTGAAGAAGCGCATTGCCATTTTGGCGTGAAGAGATGACATGTGCCTCGCCCGATCCACTTTGTAAAAGTGTCGAGGGCGACGAGCAGTGTGTATAGCCCTTGTACCCCTTAGGAACGGGCCGAGTAGATCCGCACCCCATGTGGAGAAAGGCCAAGATGGGGACTGCTTGGAGCTCAAGGCGGCTTGTGTGCTTTCCCATGGAAATTGGTGCTTTTGCACTTAGTCACGATATCCCTGCATCTTGTAACGCAGGCCAATAATAGCCCATGCGAAACGCTTTAAATTTGTGAGTTCGGAAGGAGGCGTATTGCCACAGCACTCGTATGTCCCTAAGAAGGAACACACCTCCTCGAGAGAGATGCACTTGGAGAGGACTCCAGAGCACCGCGGACGTAGAAAGGATGCCGCCCACAAGCTTGTATGGACCAAGACGCCTTGTAAGTCGGGAACGCCGGGCTTGCCTTCTGCAGGTGGTCCCATCTGCTAGGTACCGGACAAATGGCGTTGTCCACCAGCCTGCTCGATGACGGAGACAAAGACCACTTGTCTCAGCTTGCCTCGTCCCGAGACGGATTGAGGGCTTGTAAAGTGCTCGACGAGCACCACCACGAGCAGGTGTTCGCGAGGATCCAAACTTGATAGTTGGTCTGGGCCAGTAGTTGTCCTTCCCGGCACGAAGAGCACTCGAAAATCGAAAATGCCGCTTCCAATCTCTCACTTCAACCGTATCGCACCATTGAGTCATCGCGAAGATCGATACTCCTTGTTAACTCGATTGATGACCAGCTGAATTTCCTTCACAACACCGCTGGACACCAAGCGACTTGCACGCCTAGTCCCGGAGGAGGGCTCAGACTCGCAGCTGTCACAGTTAGTCGCCGCAGTGTAGTTGAATAGAATATCGGAGTTGCTCTCCTTGAGGGAGATGAGAACAAAACCAGCCCCGAAGTTTCCAAAGGCGCGAGCCATCAAAAACATGGTCCAAGAGGGTTCATCAGTTTTTCGGAGCTTCTCGATTTGGGCGGCAAGTCCATTCAAAGAACAAAGTCACCAGACTCGTGACTTAACAAAGCTAGTCGGGCAAAGAAATGTAATATCGAATTCGCCAATTCCATTGCCCACTTAGCTATACGTCTACCGCTTCCTTGTTCCTTAGATTTCTCCAAGAGGGAACTTGGTCGACCAGATTTGATGCGTCTGAAATAATGGCGAAGTTTCTCGAGGATATGAGCAAGGCGAGAGCAGCTTCTGACCTCGTGGTAACGCCTCCTAGATCCGCGGAAGTACTCGCCACGTAATAGATTGGCCGCTGATGCCTTCCCTTTCCACCGCCAAGACCGCGCCACCGCTTGAGGCATGCAACCAAGATAGAGCAAGAGCCGCTTGTCGTGTCGCGGGTAGTCAAGACAGTGGGTTGGACAGTATTGCTTGAGATCTTGAAATGACCGATCATTCTCCGTCCACTGAACCATTGTGCTTGCGCAGGCCTTAAAGAAGGGAGCCTGCCGTCGCCTCGACGGAAATGAATTCAAAGCAAAGCTATCTCGCCGGGTGAGGCTCGAACTTCCTTGACTGTAGTTGAGCCTGCATGTTTTCAATGGCCTCGATTTTTGGGGTTGGCAGAGATGCCTTAAGTAACATATATAACTGAAAGCAACATTCCGTGATCGAACACCAAGGGTACACTTCTCCGATTTAATTTTATTCGATGTCCGGGCGAGGTTACTTAAACGCCTCGCCGTCTCTTTACATGATCCGGAGCATGCTTGTTTTTACAACTATGTCGCCGACATAGACCTCCAGTTTTTTCCGCCGCCTAGGAAAGTCTTTCCATCAAGCTACTGAACGTGGGCAATCGCGCTATGCGAAACCGGAAGACATGGTCGAGCAGCGTAGTGCCGGGGGGTGATGAAGGCGCTTCTTCATCCTGGGAGATGCTTATTTGGTGATAACCGGAGTAAGCATCCAAAAACTCAAGAGTCTGGATCCGTCAATGATCGACCACCGGGTCTATGCGAGGCAAATAAAAATTGTCCTTAGGACAAGCGGCGCTCACATCCTGTATGATCGACACACATCCTCCACTTGCCGCCTTTCTTCTTTACAATGACAGGTTGGCCACCACTTGTGATCAACTTCATGATGAAACCAAAGAAGAAAGCCTTGCTGTCGATCCTTGATGATCCCCTCGCTTGAAATCGTAAAAGCGACGAAGCTTCCGCTATCAGCTTTTGTCCCGCCGACAAACCAGCTTATGCTCGATAACCTCCCTTGGGACTCCGGCATATCGACGGCCCTGTGCAAACACGCTCCAGCATTAGTTCTGGAAGGCAATGAGCTCGCTTTCTATTTAGGGTCCAGATTGGCCTCAAATGAACTGTTTTGAGGAATCATCCAAAGATGTTGAACTCTCCTTGGTCTCGCCTCGGGTCAAGGGAGACTTAGGACATGCAGACTTGGTTCATGGAGCGCGGACTCGCGCGGAAGCCGGTTCGATCAGGCAAGGGATCGCCGTCGCAATCCGCAGCAGCTTTGTGGTTGCCCTGACCGTGATCACGCCTGCTGACCCAGATCTTCACGCAGCAGTAGCGTAGGGACACACCATAAACTTACCAAGTGATGGCCGCCCAAGATTATGCTATACGCAGATGGAAAGTCGACCACGCCGAACGGATCAACTCGTCCTGAAGTTGCTAGGATCGCCGAAGGTAACGGGTAGGACAACCCGCCCCAACGGCCTCGGACAATTTTCCCGGACAATGTCAGAAAGGCATTGCTACTTTTTAAGCTTGGAGCGAGGAATCAGATCTCGCCCAAGACCTTTGCCGATAGCAGTCCAAAGCGCCCCGCCGCCGATCAGACGCGCCAATCTCGGGCGTTGTCGATGGTCGGAGCGACCACCGTGAGGGAGACGCCGAGGTCGGGTCATCCTGGGGGCAATCATCATTAGAAAAGGAGATAGAGACCTCGTCCACTTCATCGATTCAGGCCGGGGTTTGCCTTTTTCAATGTTGTGGACCTCCCGAGCAGCTTTCCTTGAGGTCGCGCCGAGAGTATAAGCCGAGGAGCCGCCGAAAATAACGGTGATATGGTTCACGGCTCTTGATACTCGCCATCATCGCCCCGGTCACCACCGCCGCCGGACGCTTTGTCTTTGCCAAGATCACCTTGTTCGGCAGGTGGGCATTGGGCCCTTGCCGCTAGAAATTTTCGAGCTTTGCAGCCCAAGTTCTGCAATGGCGATGTCGCGTCTGAGTGCTGGTGGAATATGCAAAATCGGTCGCTGACCTTTCTTGCCTTGTCCGGCCCCGAAAGCGTGCTTTTTGCCCTTGTAATTATTGTGGGCTTCTTCGCCCATCTTTGGGAGGAGGTGCACGATCTATACCAGCGACGGTATTGTTCAGATCACCTTTATTCTTCTTCTTCGGGACTTCTTGTCACCGTGGTTGCTGCAGCTCTTCTTCTTCTCATCCACACCAGTTGGGCGGGCAACCGCCTTTGTCGAACGCCTTTAGATCGAACACGCCCGCCGCTATAGCATGGGTCACCGCCTTTGAACAGGTCGCTGGCGGTCTAGGTTTCGCTGATCTCGAGATCCGGTGAACGCCGGCCGCTGACTCCGCTTTTTGAAGGCGCGACAACAGATTCGTCCGAGATGTTCGGATCGTGGTTGTAATCTTAATGAAACGCTTCACGGTTATGGAGGGTCTCCTGCTCATCCGGATCATCCGTGCAGATCATCCTCCTTGCCCGTGACGCACGAATAGCTCTAGAAGTTAGCGATCGAGAGGCCACAAAGTTGATTCCAAGAGCAGATGGAACCTCTTGTCGATTAAATGCCCACGTCCCGCATCACCCTCAAGGATACGGAGGTAATTAGCCATAACGAGCTCACCCCTAGCCGCCATGATGGCAGAGCGAGATGGAAAGGAATTCTCCGTTCCGAGTCCCATTGTATCTCCATGTGACCGGCTTAAACTTTGAGGGCCATCGGACGCACGAAGCTCGCCAAAGAAAGCCCCGCAGCCTCAAGGCATACGACCGCCACCTTCCCCGCAGTAACCTAGTCTCGAGAAGACGCGGCCTGCTATGCAGAGGGACTCGCTGAACGGAAGATTCGCCCGAGAAATTCTTCTCCGGACAATCCGCCACGCCCTTCCTCGTGGTTGCGATTTCACGCCGCCCTCACGACCGTCTGCGATCATCACGCACGCTACCCCTCGTGGTCGCGGATTTACTATGGGGACTTGGCGAGCGACGGCGCACCACGGATAGCTTGATCGCGACAAGGTTCCTTCGATGGTGACGAGGGTCACGCGATCGGGTCGAGCTGTCCGAGTCATTCCGGCAAAGTTGACTTGTCGCTCGAGGAGGTGTTGACTTCGCTTAGGACTTTAGGCCTTCGACAATCGCCTAGGTTGAAGTAAAGACGCTTCATACGGGCGAGATCAGCTTGATTGGTGGATCTCGAGGACCGCTATAGCTTCGAGCCGCTCCCGACTCGATCTATGGGTCCCGATCTCGAACCATCCGCTGCTTCGCCTGATCGAGTCCGGCCACGCGGAGTTAACCCGAACAGGGAAGTTCGCCGGAGACTTAGCGCCGCACGCGAGGTGGGTCGCGACGCTGCCGCTACACCGTCGCTAAACCGCGCTAAGGTCTCGTTAATGGAGGTGTCGAGGCTGCGCGCGATGATGTCTTGTTTCGCGAAAGCGCCAGCCGCGACCGTTTTGCCGCCGAGCAGTAATTAATCGCCGATCTGCCGGCCATCGATCCCGCGGTGATTTTCGAGGTTCCCGTGATCGCCATGTTAATGTTATGGGGCCGTGAGAAGGTATGCTTGACGGTGTCATCGCTGTGTCGCCACGTGGAATCTACCGACATAGCCTTGGAGTCCGGCTGATCTAAACCGTCAGAAAGATCATCGCCCGTAATCATCATCAATGACGGAGGCGATTCGAGGCTATCTCCGCCATATAGGCAAAGACTTCGCCGGATACGGAAAGTGTTCGAGACCGAACAGATCGATCCGAATCGACAGGATGAGACGCCCCGCCCTTCTCGAAGTCAGATCCTCGTGAATAATCTCCGTCGCCGATAGAGTTCGACATGCTCGACCGCGAGGTCCCCACGGACGGCGCCAATCGCCGACGCTGGGATAACGACCCAAGTCAACTAAGGTTCTTCAGAGTGAGATAGAGACACGCTAACAACGATAAACAACAACGGTCAGGAGATGTGGGTTTTATCCTCGTTCAGCCTCTCGAGAGATAATAGCCCCACGCCCAAATTTTCTTATATATCGTAGATGAATACAAGAGGTGGCTCGACGAGGCTAACAAGTCTCAAGAGATTATGCGGTACAAGTGCCAAAGCCCTAAGCTAGATGCTAAGATGTAAACTCAATGCCGTGGATCCCCTAAACGCCAAAGGGCCCTCTATATAGTGTCGAGCAAACCGACCTACCGGGGAATATCGGCCGCCAATCATGAGATCGTGAATAAACTCAAGACATGCCAAATATATCCCGAGGTAGATAAGGCTTATCGCTAGTCTTGGGGATCACGACGCCTTGTTCCAATCCGAAACCACGCCCGTGTCTTCACGTAGCCGCATGTAACCCTTGTTCGAGTCGGACTCAAACACGCATTCCTTGGCTATTACGCACCACGCCAGCTAGAAGCCGCTCGGGCAGACGATATGGGCTGATAGAACCTTCCAGTGAACTAGGCCCCGTAGGTCGCTCGCTTGGGCCACAAGGAGTGGGCCATGGCAATGGGCCGTGATTTAACCCCCGACACGCCTCGTTTCCTCGCTTCGCTGTCGTTCGCATTGTTTGGCGGTTCCTATCTCAATCTTCAAGAACCTTAGCGATTTGAGATCGCTATCTCAACTGGCCGATAGTTGGCGCCATTCGCGGGGGACACGCAGACGAGCATGTCGAACTCGCTGCATCAGAGATTATTCCCGAGGGATACGACTCGGCGACAGATGCCTCATTCTCTCGCCGGGCTCAGACGATCTGCTCGGCCTCAACACTTTCAGATCCGAGGCGTAAGTCTCGCTTATATGGCGAGATCGCCAGATTGCACTCCCCGCCATTGACGGCGACTACGGAACTCGATAATCTTTACGACGGTTTAGATCCGCCGACTCCAAGGCTATGTCGGTAGATTCCACCGTGGCATACGTTGATGACACCATCAAGCATACCTTCTCATGGCCCCCGCAAAGATCAATATGGCCGGCGCAGAACCTCCGGAGATCCTCGCATGGATGCGCGGCCGACGAGATCGGCAGACACTTCGCCGGCAGAAGATGAGGTCGCTACCGCGCCACGAGCAAGATATCATTCGCCGCACCGACACTCCATCAATCGACCTTGGCACGGTTTCGCGATCGGCGGTAAGCGACATCCACGACCTCCCTCGCAAGGCCGACGCTAAGTCTCCCTAGAAGCTTCCCCTGTCGGTCAATTCCGCGGACGACTCCTGGGCAAGGTAATCGGATGGTTCAGTGATCCTGTGACCCATAGATCGTAGTCTGAACGGCTCAAAGCTATAGCAACGGTCCTCGATCCACCAATCAGCCGATTCGCCAGAGAGTGGGCTGTCGCTGTGCTTCCAACCTAGAGCGATTGGTCAAGGCCTAAAGTCCCTAGGCGGTCAACACCTCCTCCAGTGCAATAAGTAAATAACCTGCCCGAATGACTTGGACAGCTCGACCGATCGCGGACTCCACGCCACCATCGGCGAACACCGTCTGCGGATCGCTACCCGTGGTCGCTGCTGCCGCTAAGTCCCCGTAGTCGCCACGACCACAGGTAAGCGGCACGGATGATCACGGACGGTCCCTCGCGAGGAGCGCCAGAAGTCGCGACCACGGTGGAAGGAGCGCATGGATTGTCCCGAGAGAATTTCTCCAGTCAATCTTCCTGCTCAGCAGGAGTCCTCCGCCGCAATGTGGCCAATGTCTTCGAGACTAGGTTCTCGCCGAAGGTGGTCGGTCATATGCCTTGGGCTACAAGGCTTTCGACGAAGCCAGGTCGTCCGATGGCCCTCAAAGTTCAAACTCTGTCCACATGAAGAGGTACAATGGGACCCAAAACCCAGAGGAGTTCCTTTCCATTCACGCAACGGCCATCATGGTTACCGGGGTGACGAGCTCGTTATGGCTAATTACCTCCCGATCGTCTCTGAGGCCAGCCGCCGGACGGGGTCGTTCAATCAGCAAGAAGGTTCCATCTCTTCTTGAACCAACTTTGTGACGCTTTGATCGCTAACTTCCAGAGTCGTTACGGCGCTTGGGCAAGGAGGATGATCTCGCACTCAGATGATCCAGATGAACGGGAGACCTCCGCAACTTCGCGGAAGCGCTTTCATTAAGATTCGCAACACGCATCCCTTAACATCTTGACGAATCTGCTGTCCGCGCTTTCAAAAACGGAGTCCGGGATTTAGCGGCTCACCCAGATCTCGAGATCAACGAGACCTCGACCGCCAACGACTGCTCAAGGCGGCCGATCATATGCCAACGCTACGAGCGCTGCTCAAGACAAATGGCGTTTATTGACAGGGCGAGCCGTCTACCACCGTGTGGATGAGAAGAAGAAGAGCAAGAAGAACTCCCGGCGACAAGAAGTCCTGTAAGAAGAAGAATAAAGGTGATGCGAACAATACCGTCAGCCGGTATAGATCACAAGACCTCTCCCAAGGATGGGCGTATAGCTCAACAATAACTACAAGGGTAAAAAGCCTACTCGTGGAGGCGACAAGGCAAGAAAGGTCCAAGCGATCGATTTTGTAAGTTCCACCAAAGACTACGGGCACGACATACGCCATTGCAGTAACTTGGGTCAAAGCTCGAGGATTTCTACAACGGAAGGGCCCAATGCCCACCCCGCCCGGTCAAGGTGATGCCGGTAAGGACAAGCGCCCAACCGACGGTGGTGATCGGACGATGATGACGAATATCAAGAGCTCAGGAACCATATCGCCGCTATTTTCGACGGCTCTCTGCTTATACTTCCTCGCACGCAGCCTCAAGGAAGCCGCCGGAGGTCCACAACGCTGAAAAAGGGAAACCACAACCTGAATCGATGAAGTGGACCGAGATCTCTATCTCCTTCTCTCGTGAGGATTGCCCCACCGGGATCACTAAGCCACGTAGGCTCCCACCGTGGTCGCTCCGACCATCGCGAACGCGAGAGTTGGCCGTGTTCTTGTAGACGGCGGAGCGCTTTTGACCTGCTATCGCGAAAGGTCTCGGACGAGATGCGATTCCTCGCTCCAAGCTTAAAGAAGTCGCGATGCCTTTCTACGGCATTGTCCCGGGGGAAGCTGTTCAGCCATTGGGGCAGATTGTTCTGCCAGTTACCTTCGACAGCCCAAGCAACTTCCGGACGGAGTTGATCACGCTTGACGTGGTCGACTTCCTTCCGCTGCATAATGATCCCGGCCGCCATCTCTTGGCAAGTTCATGGCCGGTCCCATCATGGATACCATTGCGAAGATACCGGCCCTAACGGCGTGATCACGGCCAAGGGCAACTACAAGGTCGCTCTAGATTGCGATTTAGCGCCCTTGCCCTCGGTCGACCAGCTTCCACCGCGAGGTCCCGACGCCCGCAGCATCAAGTCCTGACGCCTAGGGTCTCCTTCACCAGTGGGAAAGACTAAGGAAGTTTCACTGCCTTTTGATGATCCTCAAGATAGCTTCATCCGGGGCCAATCTGACCCCAAATAGGAAAGCGAGCTCATTGCCTTCCTCCGAGCTAACGCAGACGCGTTTGCTCGGGAGCCGCCTCGATATGCCCGAGTCCCAAGGAGGTTATCGAGCATAAACCGCTGTCCCACCGACAAAAGCCCGTTCACCGTAAGCTTCGACGCCGACTTCGCTGTGGATCATCAAAGATCGCCTGGCAAGTCGTCGCCGCCGGTTTCATCCGTGAGGTTGATCACACCGAGTGGTTAGCCAACCCCGCCATTGTAAAGAAGAAAGGCGTAAGTGGAGGATGTGTCGATCACACGATTTGAACGCCGCTTGTCCCAAGGACAATTTCACGCCGTCAGATAGACCAAATTGGTCGATGCGATCACGGATGCCCAAATTCTTGAGTTTTTGATGCTTACTCCTGTTATCACCAAATAAGCATCTCCCGAGGATGAAGAGAAGATCGCTCTTCATCACCCCTTCGCACTTTCTCGCTATAATGACCATGTCTTTCGGTTCACAAGAACGCTGGTGTTGATGCCCAAATACTTTTAATGGAGAAGACTTTCCCATAACAAATGAAGAAACTCGAGGTCTATGTCGATGACATAGTTGTAAAGAGCAAGCTTGCTCCGATCATGTAAAAGACCTCGCCGTGACTTTTTCAAAATCTCAACAGGCATCGAATAAAGTTAAATCCAGAGAAATGTACCTTTGGTGTTCGATCTTGAATGTTGCTCGGTTATGTAATTGGTTCCCAAGGAATTTCTGCCAAACCTGAAAAATCGAGGCCATTGAAAATATGCAGTTCGACTACATCATATGAAGTCCAGAGCCTCACCGGGCGGATGGTCGCTTCCGAGCAGATTCATTTCCCATCAGGGTGAACGCAGTCGCCTTTCTTAAGGCCCTCGCGAAGCACAATGGTTTCGAGTGGACTAAGAGGTCGACCGATGTTTCCAAGATCTAAAGCAATACCTGTCCAACCCACCGCCTTGACTACCCGCCTTTTACGGCGAAAGCAGCTTTTGATCTATCTTGGTCTGATGCCCTCAAGCGGTGAGCGCGGTCTTGACGGGTGGAAAGGGAAGGCATCCAATGACTAATTTATTACGTGAGCGCTGTACTTCACGGATCAAAGGAGCGCACTCGAGGTCCGAGTCGCTTCTACGCCTTTGCTCATGTCCTCCGTAAAACTTCGCCATTATTTCCAAAGATCAAATATCGGTCCCACCAAGTTCCCCAGGACAACATAGACCCCGGTATCCACACGCTGGGCCTAAAAGACCATCCGACAGGATGCACCAAATCGTGGATAAGGACGGTACCACTTGGACTCTAGAAGACTTGCTCGGCAAGAAAAGACATGAAGATAGAAACCTATCCCTAATTAATAGGAATCCTACCTGGTAACCGATTAGGACTCCTCCTTATAATCCCACCCCCTACACTATATAAAGGGGGTAGGGGGCCATAGTTCGAGGGGACAGATCCCATGAGGCCATCTACAGATCCCACAAGGCCATGCCACCGAGGGAATCACACATCTACAGCTTGATCATCTCCCATGTTGATCATCATCTTGTACACATATAACCCATATAATCCCTGCAGCACGTGACGAGGGTATTACTCTCCACCATGAGGGCTTGAACTCAGATAAATCCTTGTCTTGTGCTACCATCGAAGTTTAGATCTTGCATGCATCGCCCATGTATAATCATTGCCGCGGTGACACCCCGCTTAGTCACCGTCGGCGCTGGCGCGCTGTAGGGGCAAGGCCAAGATCATCTTCGCTAAGCTCGATGGCATCAACCAACGGTGTCGCCGCTGCTCCGCCGCGAGTCGATCAAGGCCATCAACGGCTTCGCGACTCCACTTCCTTGATTTGGATCAGATCCAATCTGGGAGAACTACAACAACGCCCCGCCGGGTTGGGGATCGCCACGCCATCTACTCATGAGTAGCGCGCCAACGGCTTAATTCCCGACTCGGATACGGCGACGGCTCAAAGACAGATTCTGGACGCGATCTTGTTTCTTCAGTTCCCGTTGAGGATGAGACTGGATGCGTTGGAAAGATAATTTCGTTAGCTTTCCGTGAAGCCCAAGAACGCCCAAAACGGAGTTCGGATGTGTCCGGGACATCCGCTTGAAGGCAGGCGCGCGAAGGTCGCGAATCTCGCCAAGCTTTTCGCCGAGCCGATCGCTTCTTCGACGACCGCGAAGTTTCCACCTCTCAGATCTGGATTAGATCCAACTGGGGAATTACAACAACGCCCCCCGCTCGGGTTGGGGATCGCCACCGCCATCTACTCATGAGTAGTACGCCAACGGCTCAATTTCCGACTCGGATACGGCGACGGCTCGAAGACAGATTCCAAGGAATTTCGGGATGAGACTGGATGCGTTGGAAAGATAATTTCGCCATCTTTCCGTGAAGACCAAGAACGCCTAAAACGAAGTCCGGATCTGTCCGGGACATCCGCTTGAAGGCAGCATGCGAAGATCGCGAATCTCAGCAAGCTCGTGAAACCCATCTCGCGGAGGATGCGCATGCGGATAAGCCGTGGCACACCTCCAAAGACATGAAGGATCAGCAAGGAGCTTCCAAATAATTGACGCATCAACACTTCTTCCGACTCGGATCCGATCTAGTCCGAGAAGAACATCGACATCGCTTCGCCTAGACTTCCCATTCGGGTCGAGGAACGCCGCTATCTACTCCCGAGTAGTGTGCCGGAGGCTCGATTCTCGACTCGGATACGGTGAGGACTCAACCAAGGACTTCAACAATGCTTTTTCGAGTCGGGCAAGATCCGATCCGAGATGCAATTCAACAAAGGCTTCACACGGACTCTCGGTCGGTTGAGGAATGTCACCGCCGCCACCGACGAGTAGTGCGCCGGGGCTTAATTTCACTCGGATACGGTGAGGTTCCGGCGGAGAACAAATCCCGAGTGATAATCATCATCATCAGGAAATCACCGACTCGACAACCATGGTGTCCATCGCGGCGCGCCGCCTTCATCAACCGTGAGAAGACGATACGATCTGTTCCTATTCAGATTCTGGACGGAACTTGCATCGTGATTTCTGTTGACTTAGGAGGAGTTTCGGGTGATATAAGATGCGCTGGAAAGCTTATCTCTTTATCTTTCCAACGAATCCAAGAACGCCTAATTCCGACTTCGATGCACTCGCGGGCGCCTTTTTGAAGACAGCCCGCGCAGAGAGGTCGCGAATTTCGGCGAGCTCGTAAAGCTCGCCGTGTCGCACGGCGTGAGGATTGTTCATGCCACATCTCGTGGGACGTTGAAGACCAGGAGGACCATCATCGACTTTCGCCAAGCCACACCAACCGCATGGAGATCAATTACGACCACGGCCAACTTCGCCGACCACGGCGAGACCTCACCGAGCATCGCGTCGTTCGTCGCCGACCACGACGCAGCCGCCGGTATTAATCAATATTTGAACGACTACTTCCACGGCACGGCGGCACGCCACTCAGCGACACACCCACGCCACGCCACCACGAGCACCTGTTTATAGCTCGGCTGTACGCCATCGCGCGCCACGAGCGCCTGGTACGGCTGCACGCCTAGAGCTTCAAATCTACGGCTCGGCGACAAGCCACTCGGCTACACGCCTACGCCAGCGCCACGAGCGCCCAAGTCTACGGCACGGCGACACGCTACTCAGCGACACGCTTACGCCGCGCCACGAGCGCCATGTTTATAGCTCGGTTGACGCTATCAAGCGCCACGAGCGCTCGGTACGGCCGCACGCCGAAGTTTCAAATTCACGGCTTCCACGACAAGCCAATCGGTTACACGCCACGCCAGCGCCACGAAGCGCCAAGTTCACGGCACGGCGACACGCTACTCAAGGACACGCTTACGCCGCGCCACGAGCGCCTGTTTATAGCTCGGTTGACGCTATCGCGCCATTTAGCGCCTGCACGGGCCGCATGCTCGAAGCTTCAAATTCTACGGCAACGACAAGCCACTGCTACACGCCACGCCAGCGCCACGAAGCGCCTAAGTTCACGGCACGGCGACACGCCATCACCGACATCGCTTACGCCGCCGCCCACGAGCGCCATGTTTATAGTTCGGTTGACGCCATCGCGCCACGAAGCGCCGGTACGGCCGCACGCCGAAGTTTCAAATCTACGGCTCCACGACAAGCCAATCGCTACATCGCCACGCCAGCGCCACGAGCGCCAAGTTCACGGCACGGCGACATCGCCACTCGCTGACACGCTTACGCCGCCACGAAGCGCCTAAGTTTATAGTTCGGTCAGACGCTATCGCTACCACGAGCGCCGCACGGCCGCATGCCTCGAAGCTTCAAATCTACGGCTCAACGACAAGCCTGCTACATCGCCACGCCAGCCGAAGCGCCTAAGTTCACGGCACGGCGACATCGCCACTCAACGACACGCCACGCCCACGCCATTTAGCGCCGAAGTTTATAGCTCGGTCAGACGCCATCATCGCTACCACGAAGCGCCGGTACGGCCGCATGCCTCGAAGCTCAATCACGGCTCGGCGACAAGCCACTCGCTACACGCCACGCCAGGCCATGAGCGCTAAGTTCACGGTTCGGGCGACACGCCATCACCGATACGCCTATGCTCGCGCCACGAAGCGCCCAAGTATCCACTCGGCTTTACGCCATCGCTACCATGAGCTCCCGGACGGCTATATGCTTGCAGCCACAGATATACGGCTTTCAGCGATAAGCCACTCGCTACACGATATGCCAGCCACGAGCGCCTAAGTTCACGGCTCAACGACACGCTTACGCACGCGCCACGAAGCGCCCAAGTTTTCAGCTCGGTCAGACGCCATCGCGGCCACGAGCACCCAGACGGCCACACGCCGCAGCCTACAAATCTACGGTTCGGCGATAAGCCACTGCCACACGCCACGCCACGCCACGAGCGCCTAAGTCCACGGCTCACGACACGCCACGCCAAATACCACGAGCAGCCATTAAGTCTATGGCTCTGCCACACGCCACGCCGCATCGAGCTAAGTTCTCGCTACTATAATCTTTTCTTATAAATCTAATTGTTTTGACTTGCTACTTAGTTGGTCTCCAACTAAGCAAAGAAGTCGGGGCTACACCTAATTGGTGCATTTATGCAGCACTTTTTGTTGCTTTCTTAATGATCGCAAATGAATCCGAGTGGTTTTTCCGAGTAGTGA
Organism: Raddia guianensis; assembly: GCA_036346415.1. Lineage (NCBI taxonomy): Eukaryota > Viridiplantae > Streptophyta > Magnoliopsida > Poales > Poaceae > Raddia > Raddia guianensis. Next base: position 7,802 of record JAYEVB010000133.1, on the reverse strand, counting down.
AGCTCGATCCACAAACGGCGTAACTCTAGTCACTCGACACGCTGCGTTCGAAAAGAGCCATGAGCTAATTCCCGACGCCTCGGGCTAGACTAGTCGGGCTGAGTGCATAACAAAAGGAAGATTACCCGGAGGAATTTAAGATCAAAAAGGAAAAGTTGCAAAGAGCAAAAATTATCTAAAGCAAATGGACCTTACATCCAATTGATTGTTTTTTCATCCAAATCCTACATGTACATGCTGTGGTTCATGGATTTTTTCCTCATCAAGTACCTTCATGACCAGACACGCAGTAAGAAGGACTTGTGCAATGAGCAACAACCACGGCTTCGGCGAAGCGCCAGCACGCCTACACGCTTACACCCGCACTCTACCGTCAAATCTATAGCTCTACGAGCACCCAGATGGCTACAAGCCCACGCCTGCGTCCTCAAGTGTTCAAATTTATGGCACAGCCTATATGCCCACGCCAACTTCGCACGGCTATACGCCTACACCGACTTTGGTACGGCGATACGCTTACGCCCGCCATGAGCCATCCTCGCGCCTCGAAAGCGCTAACCACGGCTCTTCCGCTATGCACACAATCAAGGCACAAGCGCAGCGGCTAAGCCACATGCCTCGGTACACCCCATGTTGGGCGATTACGGCAGAGCTATAAAATTACCCATCAATTGGTATACCCCATGTTGGGTCACTAGTTGGTCACCGCATGTCCGCCAGATACTGTTGATGTCGGGATTGAGTTTCGATGGTACGCCCAATTGGGGCCGATGTCAGATAATCGCAACCCGGTATGGATACCATATGGCTAAACTCTATCCTTAAGGTACGCCCTGTGGTGGGGCCTCAGCTGTATCCTACTACGGTCGGGTACAAGTACCGCTTGGCTGACAACAATGATATGCCCCATGTTGGGACACTAGTTGTGTTACCGCACTAGTCGGATGCAGGTATCATTGGGCCAAACACTATCCAAATGGTATGCTCCATGTTGGTCCAATCGCTGTATTCTACGAGTACAGGTACCAGATGGTTAAAAATCAACGGTATGCCCTCAGGGAGCACCAGCTGTATCCCTCTCCGGTCGGGTACAGGTACCGCAACCCACGGTATGCTCTCTAGGGCCACCAGCTGTATCCCACTTTGGTGGGGTATAGGTACCGCTCGGCTCTTTAGCCAAAACCATGATACGCCCATGTTGGGTCGCCAGCTGTGCATCGCAAGACGAGTACAGGTATCACTTCATCAAAATCAAGGTGATGCGCCATACAATGGGCCGACCGCCAGAACTCCGGTAATCTCGGGCTGGGTATCACTAACAACTCTATGAGTCCTTCATACCAGACATAAAAGTAAACCAATGAAGGAGCAAGAATAATCTACAAGCACTCTAAGATGAAGCATGACTCATCCAAGATGCGACAAAAAGAGCAAAGAACTCGACTATGAAGCACTGGGGCCATCAGGACAACATAGACCCCGGTATCCACACTCTGGCCTAAAAGACCATCCGACAGGATGGACCAAGTCGTGGATAAGGACGGTACCACTGACTCTAGAAGACTTGCTCTCAAGAAAAGACATGAAGATAGAAACCTATCCCTAATTAATAGGAATCCTACCTCGTGACCGATTAGGACTCCTCCTTGTAATCCCACCCCCTACACTATATAAAGGGGGTAGGGGGCCATAGTTCGAGGGGACAGATCCCATGAGGCCATCTACAGATCCCACAAGGCCATGCCACCGTGGGAATCACACATCTACAGCTTGATCATCTCCCATGTTGATCATCATCTTGTACACATATAACCCATATAATCCCAGAGCATGTGATTTAGGGTATTACTCCGCCATGAGGGCCTCGAACTCAGATAAATCCTTGTCTTGTGCTACCATCGAAGTTTAGATCTTGCATGCACGCCCCATGTATAATCATTGCCGGGCGGTGACCCCCAGCTTAGTCACCGTCGATGCCATCCTTGGAGAAACCTAAGGAACAAGGAAGCAAAGTGACGATAGCTAAGGGCAATGGAATTGGCAGTAGTTCAATATTCGCTTGTGCCTGAATCGCTATTAAGTCCTGTGTCCCGCTGACTTTGTCGCCGAATGGACCTACCCGCCCAAATCCTGTGAAGCTCCCGAGCACCGATGACCCCCTTTGACCATGTTTTTGACGGCCACAGACCGGAAACTCGAGGGCTGGTTTTGTTCTCATCTCCTCAAGGAGAGCAACCCAAAGATTCTATCCAATTACACTTTATGCTGCACTAACAACGCCGCAGAGTACGAGGCCTCCTCGGGACTAAGAGCGCAAGTCGCTTGGTGTCCAACGGCCGATCGTGAAGGGAGATTCACACCTGGTCATCAATCAGTTAACAAGGAGTATCGTGCCGCGATGACTCAATGGCGCTGACACTGGTTGAAGCGGAGGAGGTTGGAGCGGCATTTTCAATTTTTCGAGGTGCTCTTCGCGGCTGTGAAGGACAACTTCCCGCCGACCAGCTATCCAAGTTTGATCTCACGCTAACCTCGCTTCCGCAGGGGTGCTCATCGAGCACCTTTACAAGCCCTCAATCGCGCTTCGACGAGGCAACCGAGACAGTGGTGCTTTCTCCACATCGAGCGATCGCGGACTAGACAACTCCATTTGTTCGGCACTTTGCAGATGGGACCCCGCCGACGACGGCCGAGCTGCCTCTGCCATAAGGCGTATAGTTCATACCAGCTTATGGATGGCATCCTTTACCGCCGAGGTGCTCGGGAGTCCTCTCCAAGTGCATCTCGCAGCAGAGGGTGTGTCCTTCTAGGGACATACACGAGGGTGCCTCGTGGCAACCACGCCCTTCCGAACTCGGTCGGCAAAGCGTTTCGCATGGGCTATTATCGCCAATCATATAAGATGCCCGGCATCGCGGACAAAGTGCAAAGCTTGCCAATTTCACACCCGAAGGCACATAAGCCCGCCTAAGAGCTCCAAACGATCCCCATCTTGGCCTTTCTCCACATGGGTCCGAATCGCTTCGCCCGCTCCCTAAGGGGTATAAGGGCTACACACACTTGCTCGCCGCCATCGACACTTTTACAAAGTGGATCGAGGCGTAGCTCGTGGTCGCCTCTTCACGCCAAAACGGTTGTGCGCTTTTTCAAAAGCAACGGTCACGCCGCTTTGGGATTCCCCATAAGTCGATCACCGATAACGGTACCCAATTCAAGCTTAGCTTATTCCAAGAATATCGCGAACACCGGGCACCAAGGTTCGTTTACTGCGGGCACATCCACAGAGCAATGGAGCAATGAGCGAGCTAACGGACATATCGCTCAGTATCAAACGGTGCGCGGTTCGCGGCACTCATGCGAGCACAACAAGGTTCGGTCGACGGTTCCTTCCGCCCTTTGGGTCGTTCAGACCACGGCCACCGCAACCGGAGAAACTCCTTCCAATCGGTATACGTGCGGTGGCCATCCCGCCACGAATAGTACTCGCTCGGGCTTCAAGACGAGCTCACCAACTTGGTTGACGGCGAGCAAGAGTGCTTACTCGATTTCGATCTCCTCAAGGAACACGCGAACGGGCACAAGTCAAAATGGCGCGCTTTGTCGGGATAGAATTACGCCCATTGCCATGGCCCACCCCGACGGCCTCAGCTTGAATGCCTCTACCAGGCCCAGCCTCGAAGGTTCTATCAGCCCATGTGCATCCCGCCATCAGCTTTTTGGTCAAGACGGTGCGTGAACGGTTTATGATTCATGTTTGAGTCCGACTCAAACAAGAGTTCTCGCACTCAACATGTGAAGAACCGGACGTGGTTTTTCGATTGGATTAGGAGTCGTGATCCCCAAGATTAGGAGATTATCCTATCTACCGTAGGTTGTATTTGGCATGTATGAGTTCATTACGATCTCGTAGTTAGCCCGCCCGATATTTCTCAGAGGTCGGTTTGTTCAGATTATATAAACAGGCCCCTATGGCGCTTAGAGGACCCTAGCCAATAGATTTCAGATACTACTCACCGAGACCTCGCCGATCTCGCCGAGTTCCACCTTTGTAATCCTTTTTGATATAAAGAAAGGCTAGACGTAGGGCTATTATCTCCTAAGAGGCCCTCGAACCAGATAAAACCCCCGCCTCCTGCTCGTCTGTTCGTGGTTGTTCGGGCGGTTCCTATCTCCTCCTTGAAGAACCTTGGTTGACTTGGGTCAATATCCCAACCGCCGATACCGGCGCCGACGTGGGGACACACAGACGAGTATGTCGAACTCAACAAGGATACGTAGATACTCCTAAGGGCTACGACTCGTAGGACGATGTGATGTTTCATCCTCGCCGGGCTCAGATCGACCGTCCGATCTCAACACTTTCCGTGATCTCGACGGAGGTCTCGCTTATATGGCGTAGATAGCCGCAGATCGCGACTCACGCCATTGACGATGACTACGGAACCGATGATCTTTACGACGGTTTAGATCTATCGGATTCCGTGGCTATGTCGGTAGATTCTACCGTGGAGACACAAATGATGACACTGCCTAGCATATTTTCGCATGGCCCTCGCAAAGCATTAACATGGCCGATGTAGGAACCTCCGAGAATCCTCGCACGGCCGTGGCGGCCGGGCGAGGCCGGAAGGTTAACTCGCCGCATCAAGACGAGGTCGCTACCGGTCGCTCGCGAAAGCAAGAAGTCATTCGCCGCAACCTCGACGATTCCATCAATCGCACCGCGGCACGGTTCCACGATCGGGTAAGCGATCGCTGTCGCGACTCCACCTCGCGTTCGCGAGTCTCCCCAGAAGTTTCTCCCGTCCGGTTAGTTCTCGCAGAATCGACTCCGGCCGGGCGTAACGCTGGATGCCTTGGGGTCCTGTAACCCTAGAGCAGTAGTCGGAACGACTCATGCCATGGCTTCGTGATTAGATTCACCAACCAAGCCGACTACCAGAGTGGCGATGTCATGTTTCTAACCTAGAGCGATTATCAAGGCCCAAAGTCTCTAGGAGAAGTCAACAACTCGTCCAGCAGGTAGCCAAACTGCCCTGAATGATTCGGACAGCTCGATCGATCGCGGACCTCGCCACCATCGGGATCATCGCCCATGAGCAAGCTACCCATGGTTGCTGCCGCCACCGAAGTCCTCGAGTCATCGCGACAACAGGGCAAGCGCGCACACGATGACCACGGACGGTCCCCTCGGTGAGGAGCGCTGCCGCGACCGGGCGAGGAAGGAGCGGGTGGGTTGTCTCGAGAGAGTTTTCCAGCCGAATCATCCTGCTCAGCAGAGTTCTCCGCAAGAACAGACCAACGCCTTCTCAAGACTAGGTTCTCACGGAAGGTGGCCGGTCATATGCTTTGGGTCGCAGGGCTTTCCCGACGAGCTTCGGCTGTCCAAAGGGTCCTCAAAGTTCAAGCCCGTCACATGGAGAGGTACAATGGACCTCGTAACCCGTGAGGAATTCCTTTCCATTCACGCCACGGCCATCATGGCGCCGGGTGACGAGCTCGTTATGGCTAATTACCTCTCGACCGCCCTTGAGGGTGCAAATGGACGGGTCTGCTCAATCAGCAGGAGGGTTCCATCACCATGGAACCAGCCTTTGTGACGCCCGATCGCTAATTTCTAGAGCTGTTACGCAAGGTCGGGCAAGGAGGATGATCTGCACCAGATGATCCAGATGAATGGGGAGACCTCTCAAGAACTTCGTGAAGCGCTTTATTAAGATCCGTAATACGCATCCCGAACATCTCGATGAATCTGCTGTCCGTGCTTTCAAAAACGAAGTCCGCGACGAAGCGGCTCACCCAGATCTCGAGATCAACGACCTGACCGCCAACGACTTGTTCATACGGCCGACACTATGCCAACGCGCGAGCGTGTTCAATAAAAGTCGTTGACAAGGGCGAGCCGCCTACCAAACCGGGTGTGGATGAGAAGAAGAAGAGCAAAGCAGAACCCCGTGACAAGAAGTCCTGAAGAAGAAAATAAAGGTGATGCGAATACCGCCGCCGGTATGGATCGCACACCTCCTCCCAAGGATGGGCGTAATAAGCCCAACAATAACTCAAGGGCAAAAGCCCGCTGTGGAGGCGGATAAGGCAAGAAAGGTCCAAGCGACCGATTTTGCAAGTTCCACCAGCACTACGGGCACGACATACGCCATTGCGTAACTTAATGCGCAGCTCGAGGAGGGGTATAGGGGCTATACACACCTGCTCGTCGCCATAGACACTTTTACAAAGTGGATTGAGGCAGAGTCTGTGTCGCCTCTTCACGCCAAAACGGCCAGCGCTTTCTTCAAAAGCAACGTGGTCATGCGCTTTGGGGATTCCCCACAAGTTGATCACGGATAACGGTACTCAGCTCGTTTTAGCTATTCCAGAATATCGCTAACAAATACCGGGCACTAAGGTTCTGCTTACTTCGCGTGGCACATCCACAAAGCAATGGAGCAATGAGCGATGAGCTAACGGACAGATAGTCCAGGTATTAAACGGCGGGTATTTGTTGCCTCACGAAAGCACAACAAGGCTCTGGGTTGACGGGTTCCTTCCGTCCTCTCGGGCAGCGTCGACTACGGCCACCGGGCGATCGGGAAAACTCCTTTCCAATTGGTCTATGGTGCGTAGCCATCCCGCCTCACGGGTTATACTCGGTTCGCTCCTCGACGAGCTCGGTCAACTTAGTTGACGATGAGCAAGAGCGCCTCGATCTCGACCTCCTCAAGGCACACGCGACTCGCACAAGTCGAATGGCGCGCTTACCAAAGCAAGATCTTCACGCGACGCCGCCAAGTCGGGCTGATCAAGGGTTTTGAAGGCGGGCGACACTGCGAGGCGCCCGTGTCCAGAACTTGTCCAATGCCAACAAGTTAACTCCTTGTTGGGAGGGCCTGCTCACGGTCGCTTTCTCTACCGCCGCCCGGGGCTGCTCTGCCTGGCTATGGAGGACGGAGAGAGCCGACCAGACTTGGAACATCGACCAGCTTCAGTAAGTTCTTTGTGTAGGTCTTCGCTTGTTTGCTTAGCCTCGCTTTTTGTCAAACTGCCACTTTAGTTCGCCCAAGTCTCTCGGCACCATGTAAAGTTCAATCCAATACTTAAGTGAATTCTCGCCCTCTCGCGCTTTTTTCACTTCTTGTCTTTTGAAGACGAATCTCTTTCTCCGTAACACTTGATGGCTGCCCGTCTTGCAAACTCTTGGCCCGCTAATCTTAAGGATCGCTCCCTACACGATCTAGTTTCGATAAGTTCTAAACTCGTGGTTGCGAACACGGCCTTTCCACCTTATGCGCTTAAGTCCGCTCGTGAAGCCTCCGCCTAGCAGAGGCACTTATCGCTGGCGCCACCACTTGGCAAAGCCTCGCTCTCGTAAGAGTTCTCGGCAGAGGCACTTTCCTTGTTCGTTACTTTTGAATCGCTTAACTTACGCCAACGAGCGATCTATGGAATACATCGAGCAAGGTACGGTGTCGCTTTTTCTTCTCTACGCACGTGTCGTCGAAGTTCTCAAGCTTAGGTTCTCGAGCATCGTCTGCATCGGGGCTAGGTGTCGCTTTTCTTCTTGTGCAACCGTGTTCGGTTCGCAAAATTAGGTTCCCGAAAGCACCGCACAACGAGGGCTGGGAGTTAGGCAAAGCGCCTCTACCGGTTTTCTTAAACTTCCTAGCGCTGTTCGCTTCTCTTAGTTTCTCGCTCGTTTGTCTTTTTGTCGCTTTTTTGCAGGAAAAAAGGTAAGTACTTTTATTGCTAATCATAAGTTTCAGTACAAGGTCCCTTCGGTTACAACATGGCTACTTGGGAGCAAG
>JAYEVB010000029.1:0-20095 GCA_036346415.1 Raddia guianensis | reverse complement strand
GTGTCACGCCGAATGGACCTAGCGAAGTTTGAGAAAAGAAAAGAAGAAAGAATTTTGTTCTTGCTATGGCACCGAGGCCAAGTGGCGAGAACCGCTTGAGAAGAGCCCAAAGAAAATGTTGAGATTTAAAGTTTCAAATTGCTTTGTCAAAACTAGGTTAAATAACCGCGATTTCCGCAAATATCCTAAACCTTCCTTGTAACGAATCAAGATTTGCATAATTCCGGACTTCATGAGTACAATTTGTACTCACCATCCTTTTCTCTCCTTTCAAAATTTCAACAATTGGTCCATCCGAGTATGGCCCGCCGTCCGAGGAGGAGGACCCGGATTACGCCGAGGAGTCGTCCGGCCTAAGAGTATGAAGATTAGGTTACGCGCCTTACAGCCTCCGTGCTCTGTGGGATGAATAAAATTCTAGATGTTGTATTAGGCTTGTATCGATGTGTACTTCTCGATTTGCGGCCCGCGAGCCGCTGTATGTTGTTTGTACCGACTATGTTCCGCTTTGTAATAATAATATCGCAGGCATTGCTCGCTTTCAGATATCTCGTGTGTACTAGCCATGATCCTGGGACTAGTACGGGTTTACGCAGTAGAATCCGATCTTGTAAATCGGTGCCGACACTTGGCCATTTCCGACTCACTCACCTCCTTCGCACATGATCCGCCGATAGAAGAAGCTCACCGCCAATGTTCTCCATATCTCATCATCTACATATCCACGTAAACACCACGGAATGAGACGCCCATAAATATGTGGTAGTCATGACTTTTCATACCGCTTATCTTTCCTTGAGCAAGATTGACTCCTCTTCGGATGTTTGTCTGATACCCATCGAAATTTAAGATTGGTCTCAAAACCATTGCAAGATTCCCTCCGCTAGGCCGGTGTTAAGCAATACCGCCTTGGTCTCCTCGCCGAGATGTATTGCTCATCTCCATTTCAGCCTATCGATAGCATAGCACAATCTAAACGTGCTTTCACGTTGTCTTCGTCCGGGCCTCGGATATCAAAGCTTGTGCTACTTATAGACTCGCCCATGTTCCTTTCCTGATGCATGACATCAACATTGTGAGGTTGTTTCAAGTCCTTTGCGTACGGCAAACTATAGATGGAACACTTATGGGTCCAGTTATGCTCCACACCAAACCCTCGTAGCCAGCCATTTGTATCTTTCAATCTGCCATGCCAAGCCACAATGTTCAGAACCCTCGATGCAATGTGGATCATCCCTAACCACTTTACCTTTTCAAATGCATTCGATTGTTTTCAAGCGGTGGCCACGTGGAAGAAATCGACGATGGCAAATAAACCAAAGATGGCTTACCACCGTGTTGAAGCCGGAAAGCTTGTGTGTCATCCAAGCAATATGGGCAGGCCATGCGACTGCGGTGTGCTCCATCCCGAGAACATGCCATACGCCGGGAAGTCATGGATCGACTACATATAGGCGACGCCGATCTTGAAAATCGGGATTGTTGCTCTATCATATGTGTCAACCCCATTTTCCCACGTGTCCTTCAACTCTCAACCAAATGCTTCATGAACAAATCCAGCTTACCAGACTACTAGGACCGGAACAATTAGAGATAGAAACATGTACTCTTGTTTCATGCAAAGTGACGGGAAGATTGTACGGATGTCAAAATCGCCGTTAAGAGTATGACTGCGGCACTTGTGTTGAATGGCATGAACCCGCCTCTGTCAGAAGACCAATACGGACATTCCTTGATCTCGAGCAAAATCAGATACTTCCTATCGAAGCTTTTCCAAGCTTCCGGCTGAAGGATGAACCATAAGCTCGCCTCTTACGGTGCCCATCTTATGCCATCTCATATGCTTCGCAGCTTTCTTGACATGTACTTTTGTATGCGCTATGAATCGGAAATACCGTAGGGTTTTCCTCGCAGCCTTGGTCTGTCGCATTGTACCATCCTCATTCTCCACTTCAAAATATCGAGAATTCCACAATGTCACAATGGGTCTTGTCAAGCGCCACCTTTCCGTAATAACATGCGCTATGATGACAATAATCTATCTTGATGTACGACATTCCTTGCCCTCCGAGAAGTTTCTCAAGACTGCACTCAACTTAGTGGCATCTTGTGGCCTTCAGAAGAAGGTCACAAATTAGCTTGATGATGTCCTCGCAATACCAATTGAGAAGTTGTGCCTTGACTTTATTGAGATAATGCGCTACCGGCAAGCGAGGATGACACCTCGCTTTTCATGCAACGGCCCTCGGCAAACCGATAAAAGACCAAGAACCGGTCTTATGCGGGATAGACTCTCTCCGATGTCGGGCTCGCATTTCATGATGTTGGTCAAATCATCAAGCATCTCATTCATCCTATCTACTTCATCAAACCCTTCATTAGCACCACACGCAGACACCCACATCTCTAACCGACGAGTCCGCTTGTCTCCCCATGATCACCCACACTAAATAATTTGGCTTGAAACCACGCTTGCATGTGATTCTCAATCTCCTCCCCGAGTCCTCCACTTCGTGTTCCTACACATGGCACATGGGCATCTAAGCTCAGGTATTAGGGTTCGCCATCGAATGGAAAGCTTCTCACAAATTCCTTAGTGTTCACGGCCCACTACCGAATGTCTACCATTCTTCCGCCAACCGCGACATCCAACTCCGGACGATTCCATGCCTAAGCTCTATGAACAATGCATGTATGAGATTTAGTGTTTATAGATCAGATAGGTCTCAACTATTGAAACGGGTTTCGAGGACGAGACGTGATTTGAGGAGGAATTTCAGCAAGATAACCCGCTCAACCCCACGCAGCACGCACGGCCAGGCCGAGCCTAGCACTTATGTTGTACACGCAGCTCAACGGGATTACGCCATCAAATTCTCCTCAAATCCATCGCGGCACCACAACGATCGCGCGAATGGGCCCGCTCGTTTCATTGGCCCAAAAGCGTGACACCCGGGAGCGTGATCACCTCGTAATAGGTTCCAACCTAATCACCGTCCGAACCCTTATTTAATCGCACTTTCAACGGATGACGACGCTAAGCATGACACACGCCCATGAATACTAATTCAAGGTCCACGGTTTAACTATTTCAACAAAACCGCCGACACTACCATATAACATCACATAGCTTAACGATAAATATCATGCATGGCGAGATGTACTTGGTAATCTCTCACGAACCCACGGATTGGGGCTTCGCGGTCAAAGGCGCTGATGAGGCTAGCTAAACCGCGAACGGAGGGGAGACGGGCAACAACTTCGCGGGCGACGGGTCGGCGACGAAAGGGCACGGGCGGCGCTGGAGCAGATGGCGGCGGTGGCGCAGTAAGTCGGCGGCGGAGATTACGCGGTTCGCGGCGAAGTTTAGGGCGGCGGTAAGTGGCGCGTTGGCGAAAGCAGATGGATAGCGCTAAGAAGGCGGCAAGGCGCGGCACGCCAGACCAAACGCTGTACAGCGGATAAAACCTAACTGAAAGCTAAATACGGCCACCGAAAGCAATGAGGATAAGGCATCCCTATGGTCGACGGCCTCTAGCTGTTCATTATTAAAGTTGGTCGACGCCAAGAACAATGCCGTCGACCATAACATTGACCTGGTCAAACAACCATCCCTACCCACTTATGGACGGAAAGTAAAGGCGTCATCCACATTAGACGTAAAATTGGTCTAACTATAACCTCAAAAATAGCATTTCAAATCTAATTATCCAAAATTTTCACAAATTTAGATACTCCATTCACATCAAAAAGAGTTACCACATTGAAATAGATCAAAAAAGAAAAAAATCCTAAAAGACACATTTTCTAACACGGCAAACATATGGCATATATGGCTATTGCAGTTGTAATAGTAGGGTTAGCGAAAGATAATCGACAAAAACCCTCTAATGCCCTAATTGCCATCCTAAAATACCCATAACACACAAGAAAATATAAAAATGATTCTCAAGTAGTCAGATACCACTCATGATAAAAAATCATTTGCAAAATTTTAATTAGTCACTACATTCCAAATTTAACCAAAAACTAACTTTCCTATAAAAAAAATTAGCCGCTCAAAATTTTCAAATTTAACTTCCAACATAAAATACAACATGTCATGAAATACTAAATGCCACAACCAACCAATTTAAAAATAATATTACTAATATCTACCAAATAAACACATGATATATCAAGTATATGAAAATCACATGAAATATTAACGTAGGCTATGGTAGACGGCCGACCCATGCCGGCAATTATAGGTAAAAAATGTGGCGATCGGGCGCGCGCTGCTCGAACCCGATTCAGTGTACAATACGGCGCTGCCGCCAAGAGCTGTAAGGAGGAGAGATTATGTTCAACTACAAGCGGCCATGCTTTTTGAGCTTGCTACGCCGCGCAGTTATGGTCGATGGCCAAACAGACGGGTCCGACGACATCGCTGCGGGTCCCATATGTCAACCTCCCCACAGAACGAGTATGGTAGACGGTCGGGCGATGCCGTCAATTATAGTTAAAAAATGGCACCGGGCGCGGGCGCTCGAACCCGGATCTCAGTGTGTGACGGCACAAGGCCAAGAGCCGTAAGGAGGAAATTTTTTGTTCAATCCCATCACGCCGCGCTTTTTGAGCCGAGCGCGGCATGGTATGGTCGACGGGTTGAAATAACTACCGACGCACCAAAAGTGGGTCCCATATGTCAACCCCTCACCGCACAAGTGGTGGTGTCATGACAGCACGCCGTTAGCGCCGGGCAGAAGTTATCGTTTCACGATGGTAGACGGCTATACGTTAGTAGCCGACCATATTGTGTGACGGATCAAGGTGGTTTGCCGCCTCTAGGGTTATGGTAGACGGTCAGGATTCTAGCCGGGCCGATTATTACATTTCTGTAGACAAGATAGACTTGGCCGCCTCACCCTATATTTGGTCCGTCGACAATGAACGATTTTCAGAGTGGCCTCACGGAGTCGCAGCCTTTGCCGGCCGGGCGACCTTTGTGCATGGGGCCTCTCACTCACCGAGCATCCTTCCCGCATGGCCCCCACATCCAAGCCATTGGGCTCGAACTCCATGCCGCCATGTCCTAGCCTGAAGTTATACATGCCACCGCCACCTCGGCTCCGCCTCCATGGTCAAGGCCACCACCAACGAGGTTGGATTTGGAGGTGTGCGGAGCTCGGGATGCTCCAACCTTGGCGATCGACTGGGGGAGAGAGGGGGAGGAGGGGACCGCCTGTCACGGAGGAGAGGGGGAGGAGGGGGCTGACGGGAGGAGGGATGAGAACGACGCTGGAGAGAGGAGGAGGGAGCCGCGTGGAGGAGAGAGTTTTGAGGAGAAAGAAGGAGAGGATGTCACATGGGACTCACTCATCAGATCATATTTTTCTACTCATTTCATGATATATTCGTTGAAATCCTTCCTAATGGTATATATGTGCAGGTTTTGATACTTTATAACGATGTTCACGGTATTACGTACTTTATGTGACAAGTTTGTTTGAAGGCAACTTTATAGTGGTACGTATGCAATTTTTCTATTATTAATTAGACGCATCGTCGTCCAAAGCTTCTGGTACGTACGTAGCTTCACTTCAATTAGCCGGCCGCAAAAAACTAGCTAGTTGCTAGTTTGCAAAAACCATTCACTCTTCATGTATACTTAACTGTCTAATTCTTCCAGCCATATCAACTGTACTATCAACTTCAACAATGCATGCCCGTGGTTTTCAGCTCCAGCTGCCGAAAGAGAGAGCGCGCGTGCGCGCAGATTCCACGCTACGATCAAAAGCTAACCGCTATCACTACTAGATAAATATTCAGGTTGAAAAGTGATTATAGGTCAAAATACACCATAAAACTGAGTTTAGAATCTTCTTTTCACTAAATTAGTGTTCAAAACGACCTTCTACCATTAAAAAACTCTTGTGGTGATGATGCTAATTCCAACTTTATACAGTGATCTTGGCTATTCAATCTTGGATGCATCGAAGCATCCCTCCACCCTAAAATCTCGCGATGTCTCGACCTCGAAACATCATGACGCCTCGATACCTTCCTTTCCAAACCACGCCTGTCCCGGGTCTCCCTACCCGGACGCCAAAAATGGTCGAAATGTCTTTCCCAATCGATGGCTTCACTAAAAGATTAATTGTATCTCAATAACATGTGGGACCATTTATGCATATGACAATGAGGCGTAATAATATTTTGACAAAGCCACTTATTGAGAGGTTGTGTTTTTATGCCGCTCACCGAGTCCACACATCCGCATCCACGCCTCCCTCGTTCTCTCCACGCCGGGCTGACCTCCTCCCTCTCCCGCAGCCCGCCTGCCCCCTCTGCTCCATCGCTTCCCCGCCTCCTCTCCATTGCCGTGAGGTCTACAATGTCTCAAGAAATGTTAAACGGTCTAGCAACTTTATGTATTGAGAAGAAATTATTAGATGACATTAATGTTGAGGCCATCATCGATTATTTTGTATTTATAAATGTTAGAAGACATTTCTAGGATGATCTTTACAAAATGTTTGAGTTAAAAATCTTACTTTTGTACTTTATCTTTTATTGGCAACACTTCGTGAATATATTGAATAGTGTCTTTTCATTGATGTATAACAAGATAAAATATTTTGATACTTATGATATGAGCCTCGCTTATAATTTCACTTTGGGTCTCAAAACTTAGGAACGACCCTATCTCCTTCTATGGTTCATTTCATGGTGCCTCCACGGCTCTGGATGTTCGACCGCCCTCCCTTGGCAAACTCGTGCAAGGTTACGATTGTCCTTTGCGCCGAACCAAGGTAAGGATATCCCTCTCCACTAAGCCCTAACCAGGTCGCCTCACCCGATGGCATCCCTTTGCCACCACCTTCTCCATCGCCACAAGACACAAGACCTAATCACCGCCGCCGCCGGTTTTAGGATAGGTCTAAATAAACCCGGCCCTGGGGACTAAGAAAGAGCCCTGACCAACCTCGGTGTTTCGGGCTTGAGCCCAAATTCAAAGCCTAGTTCTGAAACCCAAAACCCGACCCAACCATGGTTTATCGTGGTGTTTTTTGACCAGACGTGAGCAAATTTCCGGGTGGAGCGAGCTTCACTGTCCCGATGCACTGGGCCACCCAGCTTGAGAAGGGTCTTATCACTACACATGCCAAGGCAAGCCACCGGCCATGCTCCTAATCTCGCGCTCGCTCGCTCCCAGGCCGGGCCACCAACCTCCTCCCTTTCTCAACCACAAGCGCTGCTTTACTCCTGGGCCGGCTACAAGCAGTTGCACTCTCCCAGGCCCCGGTGTACGATTCTATCCCTTTCCAATCAGATCTCGCCCAGTGATTACATAACCGAGCCGAGCCCAAAAATCGGGAGGTCTTGCCTGCTAACCGATCGTTTTCGCGTTAACCCAAAATTTCGTTGGAAACCAGCAGATTCAAATTCATATTCAAAAACGGCTCGGCTCGTTAACCCACCGTTTTCCTGGCTAGCTTTAATTGCTAGCTCTGCTTAACCTGGCCTGCTTTTAGTTGAAAATAGAAAAATTAGAGAAAAATAGAAAATCATTTTGAAAATAGGAAAATTATAGGGACATACAAATGTCAATTTGTCTATAATGTAGAACTAATTTTACTGGGCTTGAAAAATATAGGACATACAAATGTCAATTTAGCATATGCTATTCTTTATTTTTATTTATTTTCAATCATATCAACCGAAAAACACATGAAAATTTGAAATTTTTAAATTTTGTTTCAGCCAATACTCATATAATAACCTTTACTATTTTATGGAATTTTTTCAGATTTTTTCACGGATTTTCAAATTTAAACCAAATTTGAATTTAATTCAAACCTAACCGGCCGGTTTTCCATAAACCGACAACCGGTTAACCGCGGTTTTCGACCGATTAACCGCGGTTTTGTAATCCCTGATCTCGCCTCCCTCTTCCGCGCATGTACGCTTCCCCTTCCCATAACAAATCCTAGATCGAGTCCTTCACCTCCCACAAATCTGCCCGCAAATCACGCTTGATTCAGATTTCGAGTTTATTCTCACCACAAATCCTGCTAGTGTTTTACAACCTCTACGATGCAATGGCAAGGCATGTGTGTCGTGTAATAAATACCAGTGGTGCAAAGAGTCCCGTGAAGATCAAGCGGGCCCCACGCCGTGCATGCGACAAGGTCTCAACATGCTGGCGTAGCCCCTCAGTATGCCGCGCGGGCCCCACACGCCGTGGGCGAACATCGACCCCTGCCTCGGGCGTAGCCCCACGGTTTATCAAGCTGGCCCCACGCTGCCAAAGGGCGACAAGACCCCAACGCGCTGGCGAGCCCCTCAAGGCGCCGGGCGAGGCCCCACACGTCAGCGGGCGATCGACCCCACCCAGGGCGAAGCCCCACGGCAGATTAAGCCGGGCCCCACGCCAGCCGCGGGCGACAAGGCTCAGCCAAGCAGGCAAGCTCCTTAGAAGACCAGGCGCGGGCCCCACACGCCAAGTGGGTGACTGTGTCCCCCGCAAGCGTACGAAGCCCAACAAAAGCCAAAGTAGGGCCCACGCACCAAAGGGCGCTGGCGCGAGCCTCCCCGCAGATAGGGCCCCCCCACCGCTGCCGGGCCCCCGCGTGGCAGTGAGCGCGCAGTATGAGTCTTCGGCGAAGGTTTCGCCGCCGCGGCGATTTAACGATTAACGCGACATCACGCGGATGGACAATGGAAGAAAAGATTATCGCCATGGGGACTCGCAGTCTCGAAGCCGCCACCACCAGGCGCAAGAATTGACCGGCAGAGAGAAGGTTTCTTGAGATGGCTGCCTGCGCAGAGGAGCAGGCCGGGCCCCACCCGCAACCTCACCGGCAGGATCACGAGGGTGGTGGCCACTTCATGGCACGCGAGGCAAAGCCGCCGGCTGCAGAGGCAGCGCATTTCGTTTCCTCCTGCTGTCTCTTGCAAAGGTACTAAGAGTATCAGATCGCCACCCCGCGCTCTCCGCCAGCTCAAAGCTTGTATAAAAGGAGAGAGAGAGAGGAAGAGGGTACGCGCACTAGCATACGGCATTCAAACATTCTGCAAAACACATTCCATTCAACCACAACAACAAGAGGGCTAAGGCTCAGCAGAGTAGGACTATTACCCGCAAAGGGTCCAACCCGTAATCCCCTGTGTTGCTCCTTGTCGCTCCAGCTCAATCGAATCGAAGCGCCGCCGATAGGCTAGCAGTGATAGAAATCACCAGGTATGATCCGCAGGGTTGAGCGGTGAACACGCCGCCAGCCGGGCGCGCCAGAAGGGGAGCGCTTAGCATCGCTTCGCTCGCACTCATGGAATGGCGGATCGCAATCGGCGATGGATCAGAGGCGATCGCCAGAGCGCGCCGCGGGCGGCCGGGCGCGGGCGATGGCGGTGGATCGCCGGCACTGCAATTGTCCCGCCAAGTCGGGGGCGCTCGCCTTGAGTGAGTGCACTCCCGATAGAACCTCCATGCGCGCCAGGTCTCGCTGGACAACCCACCGGTGCCGGTGATCGGGACTTCACCGCCTGCGTGGTCGCGGTTAGTTTGGCCCGCTGATGCCGACATGCCGCCGCCGGGCGGTGTGAAGTTTCGGAGGCGTGGAACCGGGCGCTTTCGCTTTCTTCCCTCTGCTTGCTGCCTGCTCTCCGCAGATCACCGGCAGAGGGAGCGGGCCAGATGATGGCTGTGAGACTCCTACGGGTTCGCCAGCAGCGTGACAGGCGGAGCGGGATCTCCGTCCCACCCGGAGGACCGCCATCTACGACAAGGAGAAGACTCACGCGACAAGCCTCCGCAGCGCACGACCGGTGCGCGATCGCCGCTGGCGCCGCTACTGTGGGGACCAGGAGGGGTTCATGAGGACCGGCCCGCCGAGGAAGGAGGTGCCTTTCGCACCATCCGGGCGGCGGCTCAACGAGCCGGAGGCGATCCGGGAGCAGAGGCTCTAAGTCGGTTGTCAGGTTTTTCGGCCGAGCCACAAGGCCCAAAGGGCTTCGGAGAGGTTTCCAAGACCCCCATCGAGAAGCACGACGGCTCCACCAACCCCGACGAAGTTCTGCAGATCTACACTACGGTGATGCAACTGCACGAGGGTCGGGAAGGTTCTCGCAACTATTTCCCTCAGCCTCACCGGCGTGAGCTCCGCCTGGCTCATGAACCCGCCCCGAGTCCGCTAAGTCGGGAGAGAGCTCTTGAGCTCTTCATCACCAACTTCCGTGGCACGCTCGAGCAGCCCGGAGTCGAGGACGACCTCCACAACGTGGAGCAGTAGAGGGAGAGCGCCGCATGACTACATCCGGCTTCACCAGTTCTGCAACACCATTCCTCGACATTTCCATCGACGCCGTTGTCACGCATTCAGAGAGGCGTCGAGACCCTAGGGTCAAGGAGAAGATGGCCACCCGCAAGATCAAGACGACGAGGAGTTTTCACCGGCGCACAAGTGCGCCCAAAGTGAGGTTTCGCCCGCCGGGCGACGCTGGTGGGGACAAATATGGAGGGCGAGGCCGGACTTCAAGAAACCCCCGCGCAAGGGACAAGAAGAGCGTATATGCCGAGACCGATGACAGTCATGGTCGCCGAAAGCGTGATTTACCGACGACGACGACGCACGCACGACGGCGAAAGGAGGAGGTCGCGGTGGATACGCTGCGGCGCGCGGGCGGCAGAACGGCTTCCGCAGGGCGTTGGGCAACCGCCGATCACGGCGTTCTCGCGGCCGCGACGACGGGCGAGACCGCCGCCCCGCGAGTGGAGCGGGGCTTATCGTCCCATTCACCGCATCAGCCTCCCACGACTTGGCGGATTGCCATGTCGCCAACAAGTTGGCGGACAAGCCGCCCACGAGCAAGCAGCGCCCGCAGCTGCAAGGGTAAGGAAGCGGTTTCGCTATTTCCAAAGAAGTGGAGAGCCGGTTGCCGCCATCCACGGGCGGATCGCCACCTATCCGCCTCACGCCAGCTTTGCGCGGCGTATGAGGAGAGGTGCACCGCCGCGTTCAAGATAGGTCGCGAAGGCATACCGCGCGGTCGAGTACCGATCGCTGCTCAACAAAGCCGATCACCCAACCAAGATCACGGGCCCGGCATCTCCCGATCGTGGTGGCGCCCCACGGTCCGAATGTAAAGCTAGGGCGGTGCCGGTCGACGGAGGGAGTTCTTCTTAACCTCTTGTCCGCCCGAAGTCGCCAAGGCGCCCAGATCCAAAGCAGTTAGAGCTTCGCCGACGCCTCCCGCTTCCGCAGATCGCTTCTGGGCCGAGTCCGTCTCGGCTGGGCGCCATACTTCGTGACGCTCGAGGCTCGACACTTTCAGCACCGAGATGCTCGAGTTCGAGGTGGCGGACTTCGACTTCCTGCATAACGCCATACCGGGTCGGCCGGGCGCCGACCAAGTTCATGGCGGTCCGCCACTATGCGCATATGGTGGTGAGATCCCGGCCACCGCCCCATCGTTTTGAAAGTGGATCGCCTGGAGGCGCCCGCCGCAACAAGGACGCTCGCTTATGGGCGACGGCGCCTCGAAGGCCGAGGCTTCGACTGGAGCTCCGGCGAAGACCTCGGCTCTTGCCGCTCATGGAGGTTGGGCGGCTCCCCCGAGCGAAGTCGGACTCGCCGAAGACCGCTCGGTGGCGCGCTTCAACGCTAAATAGGAAGGCGCTGCTGCCTCTTCCTCCAGCCTAACGCAGACGCGTTTTGCGTGGCAACCGTCCGACATGGCTCAGGTCTCGGCGGAGGTGATTGAGCACAATTGGCGACGCTTCCCGCGCCGACCGTCCATGCGCAAGGTCCGGCAACGCCGGAGCGCCAGAAGTTATCCGCCAGAGGAGACATGTTTGAGGGCGGGGTCGCTCGCAGCCGCCGCCATCCTAGGTGGCTCGCGAACCCCGCCCTCGCCAAGAAATCCAACGGGCGCGAGAGGATGCGAGACTTCACCGACTCAACAAGGCGTGTCTGGCGATCCGCACTCACGCCTCGCATTGATCTCATCGCCGATTCCACAATGGGTGCGAGCAACACAAAGCTTCGGATGTGTACCCGTACCACCAGATTAGCATGGTCAAGAAGATGAAGACAAGATCGCTTTTGTGACTCTATGGGCGCTTCATCGCTATACAAGGATGGCGTCGGTTTAAAGAATACGGGCCCAACCTATCGTGAGGGCCATGCGATATCGCTTCACCGCCCCAAATAGGGCGTAAACTCGAGGTGTACGGCCGACGACCGGTGGTGAAATCCAAAAGGCGGAGGAGTTAATCATCGACCGAAGAAACCTTCGCCAACTTAGGAAGTATCAGCATCAAGCTCAACCCCGACAGTGTGTATTCGCTGCCTGCCGGCAAGCTGTTAGGTTTCTCGCCTCCCGTAGGGGGATTGAGGCGAACCCTGACAAGATCGCGGCGACGAGAACATGAAGCCCTCGACGCGATTTCGACAGATGCAAAGGCTTAGTGGGTCGCTTGACCTCCCCCGGGTCATGAGTAGCTCGCTTGGGATAAAAGTCTCCCCGCTACTCAAGCTCCTCAAGAAGACCAACCAGTTCGAGGGACGGCGGAGGCGTTAGGAGGCGCTCGACGGTCAAGAAGTATCTCACTTCGCCTGCGGCCGGGTCGCCTTTGACCGGGCAGCCGCTGATCCTTTATGTCGCAGCAAACCCTCAGTGGTCAGCGCAGGTGCCGTGGCGGAAAGAGAAGGTGTTCAACGCCCATCTACTACGCCAAAAGTCCTCCACGACGCCGGTAGAAGGTACTCGCAAAAGACCGGAAGATGCTCTACGCCGCGTTGACGGCGTCCCTCAAGCCGCCATTACTACTTTCAGAGCTAGAGATCACCATCTTGACTAAGTACTTTCACGGAGATCCTCTTCAACCGCGAGGCGACGGGTCAGACGCTTGCGGGCCATGGAGTCGGGCGAGTTCGACTCAAATTTGCTCCCCGAACGCCATCAAAGGGCAAGCTCGGGCGGAGTTCGCCACGAGTGGACTCGACGGACACAGGTCGAAGACGTTCTCAGCCCTCGCCGGACTCTCTTCTTCGACGGTTCGCTCCGCTTTAGAGGGCTGTGCAAGTGTCGCTCGTGTTCTCCCACGGCGACATTATCCGACACCGGTGGTGCCGGAGTTCCGCCGCTACCAACAACGCCGCGAGTATGAAGGATTACTCGCTGCTCTGTGGTGGCTTCACTTCGGCATTCGCGGCGCAAGTAAGGGCGACTTTCCGTCATCAACCAGCGAGAAAGGATTTCACTTGTTCGATTCGCCATGGCGGCTTACCCGGCGAGGTGCGCTGGAGCGGCACTGAGGGTTTGGGTTCACAGACGCCCTCGCCACGCACAACTATATGGCGGATTTAATCGTCCCTGTATTGCCTTGTCAAAGGCACATGTTCACATTGGGTTTTTGAAGAAAGACTCACGCTGCCGTCTGGCCGCAGTTTCACTCGAGGGGACGACGCTTTTCCCGACGCAGCCCCACTTCGAGGAGACGCCACCGATCTCGCCATAGCCTCCGGCTGAGGGAGGAGGCGAAGAATCGCGAGGCGCGTTGAGGCGAAACACTGTGCCAAAGGAGTACGGCGGCGATAATGTACGTAACGCCGCACGCCGTCCGGAAGGTCGCGGATGGATCAGATCCTAGCTACTACGCGGACGGAGTGATCTCGACGATGACGCTGCTTGGCCGAGAAGATAGCGCCGCAGCTAAGCGTTAAGCCCCTAGTAGGGGACCTCAGACGCTGTGTACGCAATGGGGTTCACCGGCGCGCCACTCGAAGTCGGAGTGCATTTTCCGAGATCCATAGGAGGTACATGCGGAGCCATTCGTAAAGCCGGGCGTTATTGGGAAAGCTTCGCCACGGCTTCTATTGGCCTACCGCCTCCGTGATGCCCTCGAGCAGGTGAGGAGATGCGGCGTACAATTTCATGCTGGGCGATACACCGACCGCCCAGCGCCGAAACCATTCCGCCTCTCGCCGTTCACGGCTCCGGGTCGACATCCCAACTCGTTCACGGGCGACGCGGAGGTTACACTCATCTGCTCATCGCCATCGGCAAGTTCACCTAAATGGTGGAGGCATCGCCTGCTTCGATCACGTCCGCCGCCATAAAGTTCATGAAGAGCATCTTCGTCCGTTCGCGCCGCCAACAGATCATCACCGACAACGGCGCAGCTCAAGAGCGCCGATTTCTAAGATCGAGCGAAGAGTCAATTGTTGCTTTGCCTCCGCTGTACATCCGAAGAGCAATGGGTAAGTGGAGCGGCAAATGCGAAGTACTCAGAGGACTCAAGACAAGGGCTTTTGACCGTTCGAGAAGCGCGGTGCACCGACGGAAGAAGTCCCCACCATATTGTGGACGCCGGGACAATTCCCACCAGAGCCATCGGCGAGACCTCTTTCTTCCCCGTGTATGGCTCAAGTGGCTTGCCATCGTAGCTCGCCTCGGGTCCCTGCCGGTGGCGGCGTCAGCCGAAGATGAGACTCGACCGGCCGTCAGATGAAGTAAACTCCGGAGGAGATCGAGACAGTATGCGATCCGGCCGCCAGGTATCATCAGCATCGCGCCGCTATCAAGCAAGACGGGTGTGTGAGAGGACACCGGCAATGGCGCACTTCGCCCGCGCGAAAATCCAAGCGCAGTCGGGCGAACAAACCTGCCTCCCATGTGGGAGGCCCTTCAAGGTGGTTCCGCCTCCGCCCGCCTGCTCACCAGTTTCGCCGAGGATGGTCGCGAATCGTGTGAACACTTGAACGCCGAGTACCGAGGAAGTTCCCACCAGTGAGGTAGCTCCAAACTTTTTGGCTTTCCTTGGAGCCGAGCGGCGAGGTCTTCTCCTTCCACTCGCTTCACGGGCTGGTGCATTGTACAAAGCCATCTTCAATAAAAAGATAAGTTCTTCTCTCATGCATCTGCTGCTTTTCGCTTTAAGTCTCTTAGAAAACATTCGCTGAAAGCCGGGTAGCTAAAAAGTACTTAAGGCTAATGGCCCTTAGTTGCAAGAGCAAACGCTTAAATCGGGGTTGGCGAGGCGACGCGACCGAAGGCGGTTCTAGCCTAGTGTGTCGGCCGGTTCGGGTAATGCGCCAACCATGGCAACGGGCTGCTTCAGACCACTTCCGAAGCTAAGCTCGCCACGTTAACGCTTAAGGTCGGTTTGCCGAGAGGCCGTAAGGGTTGAAGTAACTCGACACGGCGAAAAGCGCCACTTGCAGCAGAACGTTTCGCTCTAAAGCTTTTTGCCATCAGTTGTTTAGCCGCAAAGTCCGTTAAGGCATTCTATCGAAAGTCAGTAGCGAAGTATTTATAATCGATGGTCCCTTAGTTGTAAGAAATTAACGCTTATAACTTGCGTTGGGCGAGGCGCGGATGGAAGGCGCGGTTCTAGCCTGATGTGTCGGCTCGGTTCTCGGGTACGCGCCAACGGCGCACCGGGCGCTTCAGACCGCTCGAAGTTAAGCTCGCCACGCAACGCTTAAGGTCGGTTTGCCGAGAGTGGCCGTAAGGTTGAAGTAACCCGATGCCTAAGGAAAAGCGCCACTTTCAATAGAACGCTCTGCCTAAAGCTTTTAGTGTTCAGTGTCCCCATTTTTTTCGCAAGTAAGAGTTTGCGCGAAGTTTGATCGAGACTCATGGCAAAAGGGCAAAAGTTTGTATTAACAGATATGTACAGATAAAAACAAGATGAGGGAGTTCATCTACTCTCGCTATTATCTCCGCCGCCTTCGCGGAGCAATACCACCCATCATCGAGACACGGCCGGCGGCGCGAGCTCGACCGGGACTCTTCGATCCGGTCCACCGGGCGCTGAAGGTTTCGTGCGGGCGCTTAGGTCGAACGCGGGCTGCCTCGGGCGAGGTAGCTTGCTCAGACGAACCGCCGCTTCGAGCGCTGGCGACCGCCTTCGATCGATCAAGGCCGCGATCGGGCCGCATTTACGCGCCGGGTAGCCGCCCCACGGGCGCCAAAGATATCAAGCGCCGCCGCTTCTCCAGCGGGAGTATGGTGACTTCAGCTGGTACAAGACCTCCTTGAGCTGTAGGCGCGCAAAGATGTCGGCGAGCACCCGGAGGCACTCGGGCAGTTCGCGCTGGAGATTCGACGCCCCAGGGCCGAGGAGGGCGTTTACCGCCTGCCTTGGTCGCCACCCCCCGGGCGCTTCCCCTCCAAGGCCGCAGGCTGACGGTTTGTTCACCGAGGCCGAGCATTTCCCGAGCCACCAGGGGCGGGCGGGCGCTTTTAGCAGAGCGCCGATGTCAGGGACGGCCACGGGCTTGGGCGCAATAAGGCCGAGGTTCCCCCTGCTCCGGGCCCCTCCCGGGAGGCCTCGCCCCAAAGGAGCCGCGGCAAGCTGGGGTCGGCGGACGGGGAGGAGTTGAGGCGGTCCGCCTTATCCAAATAAGATGAACAAGGCGGGTTCGGCGAAACGCGGTGCTAACCCAAACGCGGCGTATGGGCGAGGAAGAACCGGCGCGCCGAAAAACGGCCGGGGGGCCCGCTTGTTTGGGGCGCGGCGCAGCCGGCCCGGGGGCGCGGGCGGAGGCGCCAACGCAACGCCGGGATGGCGCGGCGGAGCGCCCGGCGGGGAAGGCTGGAAGCGCCGCAAAGGAGAAAAGAGCGGCGCGTTCCGGAGGAGTTTCACTCGCCGGCGAGCGGGCGCGGGGGCCCCCAACGGGGGCCGAGGAGACGGCCTCAGATGGTGGGCGAGTTTTGGTTTCCTCCTCACGCCGTCCATTCCGGAGGATGAGGGCGCGCGGGCGGTGGAGTCGGCCAAGCAGGAGCGGCAGCCCGGGGAATCGGCGGTTGCCGGGAGGCGGATCGGATTCGGGGCCCTGCCAGGACGGGACCGAGACTCCAGGGGGCCCAAAGTGCCGGGTTTGCCCCATGGATCCCACAGGGGGCAGATCCGAAGGGCTAAGTGTCGCCAGACGGAGGACAGAGTCCCACCATCCACCGCCGAGCACGCCGTTCGCACGCTCTCGCTACCGGATGAACAAGAAAGAAAATTAGTTGGCAAAGAGACAAGGGCGCAAGAGACCCAAAAAGAGAGTGAAAGAGACACCTCGGCGACGGACTCCATCGCCGCCATAGTACACCAAAGTGACGGTCCTCATTCCGAGCGGGCATAGGCGGCCCAAAAAATCCGCCGCAACGGGTTCCGTGAGCCGCTGGCGGAGTCCGAGCCCAAAGATCATTCCGCTCCCCAGTCGTTCGCATAGATCCTCACCGGGGAGGGGTTCCGGGACCCTTGGGGAGAAAAGATCGCCGCACCCCGGAGTCTTCCGACAGCCAAGAGGCCGCCACTTCCAGCTTGACTTGACCCACCGATGAAGGCGCGCAGAGCGAATAAGCTTTAATGGCCCCGCCGAGGGGGTGCATGCAACGGAAGAGCCCGCCGAAAGGAGGTTCGACGCCCCCACAACATCTCGCAGAGGTGGACAAGATGGTCGGCCACGAAGAATTGGGGAAGGTGCGCTCCGATTCAGAAGGCAAAGCACCCCCAAGAAGAACTCTGAGTATGGCGGAGAGCCCCCAAGACCGCCCCAAAGGGTCACGATCTCCCCGCGAGGGCGTAGGAATGGTGCCGCAAGAATCGGGTGAGGTTGGCAAAACACTTGAAGCCGCCCACCATGTTCGCTTTGGGGAGGCAAAAGGCCGATGATGGCGTTCCGGGTCTTTATCCGCCATGGAAAACTTAAGAGTTGGCAAAAAAAGGTGGCGGGGCCGAAGAGGGCTTGGGCAAAGAGAAGAAGGTGAAAGGCGCTAGGTCTTCGCGGGAAGGGTTATGGGCCCAAGGGGATTTAACAAGGCGCCACACGGATTCCGAACCCCCAATATGTTCCTGTTTCCCTGAAAACGTTAACTTAAAGATGCGGCGAAAGGGGTCAGCGAGGAAAAGCGGAGGCGCCCCAGATTCGCCCCCGGAAAGAAACGGAAAGCCGCGGATTAAAGGAACCCGCTTCCGAATAAAACGTTGCAAAGAGTCCCGGAAATGCGCCTCACGCGCGGGCGCAAAAGGGGCCCCCAAAGGCAGTCCCTGGCCCGGCAGGGCCCCAACGCCGGGACGATCGATCCCCCAGGGCGGCCCCACGACAAGGGCCCCACGCCCAAGCCACAAGGCCCCGGCCCTGGCAGCCCCTGGCCCCGGCGAGGGACCCACACGCCGTGGGCGACGGGACTCACCAGGGCGGCCCCACCGACAAGCGGCCCCACGGTCGACGGGCGACAAGGTTCCACAGCTGGCGAGCCCCGGCGAGGCCCCACACGCCGGGCATGTCCCCAAAAGGGGCCAGCCCCCCGGGCGAGGCCCCACGGACCAAAGCGGGCGCGCGGCAAGCTCCACAAGATAGGGCCCCCCACGCTGGGGCCCCGTGGCGGAGCGCTATGGGGAGTCTTGGGCCTCTCCCGCCGCGGGACAACGATTTAGTGCAACATCACGGAGGAGGATAAGAAATGATTACCGCCATGGACCGCAGTTTGAGCCACACCGGCGAAGAATTAACCCGGAGGGTTGTTGAGATGGCCGCCCCAGAGGAGTGTGGACCCGGCCTCACCGGGATCGGGGTGGTGGCCACTTACGGCACGGAGGGGCTGCCGGGAGGCGCGACGTTTCCTCCGCTGGTCTCGGCTGTACTAAGAGTACAGATCGCTTACCCCCGCCTTCCGCCGCTCAAAGCTTGTATAAAAGGAGAGGAGAGAGGGAAGAGGGTACCGGACTAGCATACGGTATTCAAACATTCTGAAACACATTCCATTCAACCACAACAACAAGAGGGCTAAGGCTCAGCAGAGTAGGACTATTACCCGCAGGGGTCCAACTGGTAATCCCGGTTTCCCTTGCTCCTGGTCAATCGAATCGAAAGGCCGATAGGCTAGAATAGAAATCCCAGGTGGATCCGCATTGAGCCGGAACACGCCCAATGTGCATTTCATGAACAACTGCTTTTTATAAAGAAAGCTTTATTGAAAACAAGATAGTTACATCAAGATGATACAACCATCCCGAATCACTCCCTACCGGATAACAAGATGCACACCTAAATAGATACAAGAAAAGGCAAAACTTAATGACTATCAATCCAAGACTAGATCGCCACCCATGTGCCTCGAAAGTAAACACCTTCCATGCTTAAGAGCACGCCGCCATAATAAAATCCCACAAACCGTCCCAAGAATAGTCCAAGTACGAGCCAATGGATAATTAAGTAAATAACCTACAAAGGAGATGAGATAATTTTCTTATTGAAAACCATGTCCCTCAAGATAACCGTAAACCAACAAGTTGCAAATTTCCAAAGTATGGTTTCAAACCTTATTTATACCACATAACTAAGCACCAAACAAAGGGATAAAAGCAAGGTTAATAGAGTCCGTCCAGAGATTATGGACCAAACCCCAAACCAAACGGATTCAAATAAGATGATTGATTGTTTCTTTATAATAAAGGCTTTATTACCATTCTAGTTTCTCAGATAGTATACCAAATTACCAAAATTTTCAATTTGTAGTCGAATGAATTTAAAACGAACGGAGGCGGTTCCTTTTATTAAAAGGAAAATTGTTACATGTCGGGTGATGGTTTTTGAGATGTCAATCAAAGTAGGGGTTAGGAGCACGCACGCAATGAACCTTTGTTGTATGCTAGGTGTTGTTAGCACAAAGATGTCTTTTTCTCGCAATTGCAACTAGCAAATCTTTTGCGCTTAAATTAAAAGAAACCCGTATCATCATCATCATCATCATCATCATCATAGCACACAGAGCTAGCTAGAAAGCAAAGGACACATGCAGCGCAGCAACTGTCATGCATCTCAATATGTTTATATTGTGTAATAAGATGATATATAAAAACCTTTTCAGGTGCCACGAAGCCTCAGCAATGTATTCTTTTAATGAGGTTTATATGTGTGGCCAAAGTTTTGGCACATGTACATGAAGAAAACCATCCACTAGATACCATGCATCAATCAGGGCGAGCGAGAGAACGTGCATGAACTAGTTGTATTTCTCTGCATGCGACTTTAAATTGATTGAGGTGCTATGTTTGCCAATTTTAATTATATACTAAAACACAGGTGAGATGCTTCTTTTCTTTGTTCAA
>JAYEVB010000107.1:0-24688 GCA_036346415.1 Raddia guianensis | reverse complement strand
ACAAGGAGCGACTGGCAGATTTACCTGTGTTCTGATTTCTCGCGGTAATAGTCCTACTCCCTCGCCGAGCCTTAGCTCTTTTCTCGATTGTGGTTGAATGGGAATATGTTTACATGTGGTGTTTCAATGCACGAATGCTAGTGCCCTCTCCCTTTCCTCTCTCTCCTCTCCTTTATACAAGCTTTGGGTCAAGGAGAGAGCCGAGGGTAGGCAAGACAAGATTTCAAGATAATCGACAAGACACGCAGAAGAGACGAAAACGCAGCCACGCGCCGCCACGCCAAGCTTTCCTCAAGGTTTTGCAGTGGCTCGACCAAGACAACACACCTGAGTCTCATGGTGGGGCCCCGCCTGCCCTCCCGACGCTGGCGGCCTCCTCAAGCAAACCTTCTCTGGCTGGTCAATTCTTCACATGAAGGATGTACAAATGCCGAGACCAAGCAGGCCAATCAGAGCGTGTAATCATTTCTTCAAATTGCCTATCCGCTGCCAAGTGATGTCTCATTAAATGCGCTTCGCCTCAGTAAGGGGGAGCCTTCGTCCCAAGACTTTTGCAACGCCTCGCCGGCTGGGCCCTCGCCTGTCTCCAGAGGCTGGCCCCACGCACCCGCCTCGGCGCTGGGGCCCTTGCCTCACTGGCCGGAGGGGGCTCACGACGAGACTCACCGGGCGCCAGGGCCCTGCCTCGCCTTCCGAGGGGGCTCGCCCACGCACTCCGCCGGGCGCGGGGCCCTCTCCCCCGAGAGGGCTCACGACGCGCCGAGGCTCGGCTCGCCCACCTGGGACGCTGGGGCCTCTCTGGCCTTCTCGAGGAGTTTGGCCCACGCTGGGCCTTGCTCGCCTGGGCCGACGCGGTGGGCCCCTGCCTTCCGAGGAGCTTCCGCCACTGGCTGGGCCTTGCTCGCCTGGCCGACGCGCTGGGCCCTCCGCCTTCCGAGGGCTCTTGTACTCTGTAGATTTATTACACCGACAACTCCATCCCGGTAGGTTAGGATCGATCCATCCATCGACTTTCCCGGACGAGTGTGACGACGCTCAGACATTGTCGCCGACGACTCGGCCTCGCCCGGCATTTCCGCCAACCGCCTCGCCAGCTTTTTCCGCCTCCGCCTCCAACCGGGAGCTGCAGCAGATCGCACGCCTCCGTGAGGTGGAGCTGCGTCAGGAAAGCGCCGCCCCGCCAGAATTGGGGCCGCGATTGACGGTCACAGAAGTCTTTCTTCAACGACCCCAATGGAACAGTGCCTCGACGAGGCAATCTGGGATGCCATCCGCCATGAAGTTGTCGCGGGCGAGGGACGCACGGCTTCAAACCTCAAAGTGTCAGCCCAACCGCATGACCTCCGCCAGAAGGCCGCCATGACGGATCCGAGCAGAGAAATCTCTTCCGCCTCGGTTGATGACCAGAGAGAGTCGCTTATTTGCAACACGGATGCCAAGGGTCGGCCACCCCGAGCCCGGCATGAGCAATCCTTCATATTCCGCGACGTTGTTGGAGGAAGGAAGTCCAAAGACCACTGTGCCGGACGACATCGCCGCTGGAGACACCAGACGACGCCACCGCCTCTCCAAATGAACGAGCCGTCAAGAAGAGAGTCCACGGCAGGGTGCTGGGTATCTTTAGCTTCGTTCGCCAAGTCCATTTG
Source organism: Raddia guianensis (assembly GCA_036346415.1). Taxonomy (NCBI): domain Eukaryota; kingdom Viridiplantae; phylum Streptophyta; class Magnoliopsida; order Poales; family Poaceae; genus Raddia; species Raddia guianensis. The sequence goes on along the minus strand of JAYEVB010000107.1, from coordinate 23,042 downwards.
TCGATTTAACTCCGCCAGAGCTTGCCTTTTGATGGCCGCTCGGGAGCGAACTTGAGATCGAATTCGCCACCCATGGCTCACTTGGCGACGAGTGCGATTGTCACATGTTGAAGAGGATCTCCGCAAGGGATACTTGGTCAACACCGTGACTTCTCGCCCTGGAAGTAATGACGCAGCTGGACGCCACAAGACGGCCAGAGAGCATCTTCGTGCTGTGGAATACCTTTGTCAAGGCCGTGAGGACCTTGCCGACGAGTAGATGGGCGCTGAACGCCTTTCTTTCCGCCACCAAAGACACAGGCACACCGCCTGGGGTTTGCCGAACGAGAGATCAGTGGTCGCCTGGTCTGGGGCGCACCAGACGGGCGGGAGGTGAGATACTTCTTCACTCCGTCGAATGCCTCCTCGCGCCCGCCGCCCACTCGACTGGTTGGTCTTCTTAGGAGCTTGAGTAGGGAAACTTTATCCCCAAAGGAAGTTATAAGCGCCCAGTAGTCAAGCAGCACCACCAAGCAATCAGATCCGGCCAAGTCGCGGCTGGGGCTTCATGTTCTCGATTCACGCGATCTTGTCGGTTCGCTTATCCCTCCTGGGAGACGAGGAATCCCAAAGAATTTGTCTGACGGAACGCTAACACGCATTTCTCTCAATTGCTTGATGCAAGATTTCAAAGTTGGTGAAGGTTTCTTCCGTGTCGCCGATCAACTCCTCCGCTTCTTGACTTCACCACCGATCATCGACATACACCCTGTGTTTCGCCTATTTGGGGCTATGAGCTTATATGCATGGCCTCTCGATAGGTTGGGCCCAGATTCTTCATCTCAACGCCATCTTTAGAGTAGCAGAGACGCCCATGGGCGCCACGAAGGCGCCTTGTCTTCATCTTCTTCGCCATGCTAACTGGTGGTACCCGGAGTACGATCCGTAGCAGCAAACTGCTCGCGACCTCGCCGTTGAGTCGACGATGAGATCGATGCGGGCAGCTGGCACGGATCCTTCGGCACGCCTTGTTGAGGTCGGTGAAGTCCACGACATCCTCCAGCACTGCTGGATTTCTTAACGAGAACGGGTTCGCGAGCCACCTAGGATGGGCGACATCCGGACGCACCCCCGCCCTTAAGAGCTTGTCCACCTCCTTGGCGGATAACTTCTCGGCGCTTCCACCGACCGCTTCCGGACCTTCAGATGACCGTCGCACGCCGGGAACGCCGCCAATTTGTGCTCAATCACCTTCGGGGACCCCACCATGTTTGACGGCTGCCACGCAAACACGCTGCTAGGATCGAGGAAGGAGACTAGCGCGCTTTTCCTATTTGGCGCCGAGAGAGCGCCACCCGAACGGTCTTCGCCAGTTCGACTTCGCCAGTGAGACCGCTTTAACCTCCGCGGACGAACCGGGAGGCACGGTTCGCCGGAGGAGCTCCTGAGTCGGCTTCGCCTGGCACCGACGCTTCGCCAAAGCGAGAGCTGCCCTTGTCGCAGCGGAGCGCCCGAGCGGTCCACTTTCAAGACAATAGGGCCACTGTTTCGGATCTTCACCACCATGTAATGATAGTGGCAAACCGCCATGAACTTGGTCGGCGGCCGACCTAGTATGGCGCTAGGGAGGTCAAGTCCGCCACCGAACTCGAGCATCTCGGCGGAAGTTTGAGCTCCAAACGCCACCGGAGATCGACGCGCTTACCGACGGACGGACTTCGCGCGATGTCAAGAATGGAGCGTTGGACGAAGCTCGCCGGCTGATCTGGAACGCCGTATGCGACCCGGGAAAGGAGGTTGAGGAACTCCTCCGTTTACCAAAGACCGCTTTAGTTTACATTCCGGACCGTACGCAACCACGATCGGAGATGTCCAGGTCGGCGGTATCGCCGGGGTGATCGGCTCGATCAACGCGACGCCGCTTCCCGACCACGCCACCGCTTTGTCGACCCAAAGCCGCACGGCGCGACACTTTCATCGCACGCTTTAAAGCTAGCGGGACGGATAAGGGTCAATCCGCCGGATGACGGCAACCGCTGCCGCCCGATGAAAGCTGCTTAAGCCGCCTTGCCCTTGCCGCCGCCGGACGCCGTCATTGCCGCCGCGTGGACTCGCTTGTCCACCATCTTGTCGACGATATGGCACCGCCAAGTTGTGGAGTTGTTATGTGAATGGGACAAGAAGGCCTTCCGCCCCACTTCACGGGGCGACGGTTCGCTTTTCGTCATGCGCCATGGGGTTGCTATGCTACGGGCGACGCTATGGCCGCCGCTTCGCCGCTTTACGGGACTCACGATCACCGGCCGCGACCTCCTCCTTTTTTCGCTCGCCGAGCCCATTGCGCGGCTGGTCATGGTCGTTGTCGTTGTCAGCCAGGGCTGGGCGGCCATGACTCGTCTGTCTCGGCCGCTTTGCGCTTTCTTCTTGTCCTTGCCGGGTTCTCGAGGTCCCGGCCACCACCATGCCATCACCACAGGCCGCCGGGCGTGATGCGAGCCTCCTACCAGGGCGACTTGCGCTAAGGTGAAGAGCTCCTCCGCTGCTTGATCTTGCGGTGGCCATCTTCTCCTTGACCTTGGGGTCTCGGCGCTTCTCCTAATGCCGTGACCACTTGCCGATGGAGATGTCGGATGGTGTTGCGGACCGACCGGTTGAATATAGTCGCCAGCAATGACTCTCCTTTCTTTCGCTTCCACGCCAGGAGGTCGCCTTCACTCCGGCCGCTCAAGGTGTCCCGAAGTTGGTGATGAAGAGCCCGAGAGCTCCTTCCATGACCCCACTGACCGGGCAGTTCATGAGCTATGAGGGGTCCACGGTGAGGACCGGGAAGTAGTTCGCCGTAACCTTCCCCACCCTCCTGCTGGCCGTGATCACCGCTGTAGATCCGCAAAAACTCATCGGGTTGGTGGAGCCGCATACTTTTCGATGGGGCCGGACGAAACTGCTCGGCCACCGGACGCGGCGCAGCCTCCTTAGAAAAGGCGCGCACCTGGCGTCGGAGCCTCCGCCTCGGACGCGTCCTCGCCTCGCCGCTTCGCCGCTTAGGCGGCCAAGAAGCGCCACCATCATCGCCGGGCAGCTGCGGAGCCTCTTGCGGTCCTCACGGCGGCAACCGACAAGACGGTCGCCGCTGGTCAGCCGCCGCGGAGCTTGTCACGCAGGTCTTCCATGCAAGTGGCGGTCCTCCGGATGGGACCGGAGATCACGGCCACAGACGCCGCTTCGCCGAGCCCCGTAGGGTCGCCGCTTTTGTCGTTTTGGTTCGCCTCGCTAGGAGATTCTCGAGAGGAGTGCGAGGGCAACAAAGAACGGAGGAAGCGGAAACACCGGTTCCCACGCCCCGAATTGCACCACCGCCAAGCAGACGACGAAGCGGTCAAGTTGCCAACCACGGTGCCGCCGGAGTCCGAGTCACCGGAACCGTGGTTTTCCAAAGAAGGCCTCGCCGCATGGAGGTTTTGTGCCGAGTGCACTCTCCAGGCCAGCGCCGCTTAGCTTGGCTGGGCTTGCCGCTGTGGTTCACTTTAGGCGGGCGGCTACCGCCGGTGATTCACCGCCATCGCCGCTGCCGACTTCCATGGCCGCGCTCTAGCGGCCGCTTCGCTTCCATCGCGATCGCCGCTCCGCCATCGCCACCAAGAAGGGTCAAGAGTTTGAACCGGCGCTAGCGCCTCCCTACTCGGGCGCCATCGACGGGCGTGTTCTCCGCCAACCACATGGATCACACCCATGGTCGATTTTTAGATCGCTAGTCAACTCGATCAAGCTCGGCTCGATTTGAGCGCCGGCACAACGAGGAGCGACTGCAGATTTACCTGTGTTCGCACTTCGGGTAATAGTCCTACTCCCGCCGAGCCTTAGCTCTTTTCTCGATTGTGGTTGAATGGGAATGTGTTTACTGTGGTGCTTGTGAACTCGCGGTGTTTGGAACCTATGCTTGTGCAACGCTCCTGCACTTTGCCTCCTCCCTCTCTCTCTCCTCCCCTTTATACAAGCTTTGGGCTAGCGGAGAGAGCCGAGGGGGTAGGCAAGATAAGATTTCAAGACAATCGACACGACACGACTGTAAGAGACGAAAACGTGCTGCACGCCACGCCAAGGCCGCTGCAGCTGCTGCAGTGGCTTCGACCAGCACAATACACCGGTGAGTTCTGGGTGGGGCCTTGCTCGCCTTCCCGACGCGGGCCTCCTCAAGCAAACCTTCTTCTCTCGGTCAATTCTTCTCACATAAAGGATAAATACCGACCATTGGGTCATCAGAAGGTAATCATTTCTTCATTGCCTATCCGCTGCTGATGTCTCATTAAATGCGCTCGTCCTTCAGAGTTAGGGGAGCTTCGTCCCAAGACTCCTTCTGCAACGCTTCCTCGCCACTGGGCCCCACCTCGACGTGTGGGATCTCGCCTGTCTTCGAGGGGCTCGCCACGCACTGGCCTCGGGCGCGGGGCCCGCCGCCTTTCAGAGGGGCTCGCCTGGCTGGGCTCGATCGCCTACCTGACGCTGGGCCTCTTGGCCTCCCGAGGCTCGCCACGCGCCTGGGCTCGACGCCCCACTCCGACGCGCTGGGGCCCTCTTGGCCTCTCGAGGGGCTCGCCCACGCCACGGCCTTGCTCGCCTGGACGACGCTGGGGGCCTCTTGGCTCTCCGAGGGCTCGCCATCATCGCCATTGGCCTTGCTCGTCTCACTCGACGTGGGGCCCTCTTAGCCTTCTCAGACTTTTGTACCTTGATTTATTACAACCGACACACCTCTTCTTGCAATGTGAATTCAAGACTACATCCGAATGCGCCTAGCTCACCGACAGTTTCACTATACTTGACCCAAGATCTTGAATCGGGCCACCAACTTGCTTCACGTGATGGGATGCACATCCTTCAAAATTCCCCAAGTGGCGCCTCGCTTGGCCCTCAGGATCATTTGGTTCCTATGGTTGGAGCGAACAACAGAATTTTCCGCCGGTTGAATGCCTCGCCGCCTTCCTTCAAAACCTCATCGACGACCATCTGCTTTGGATGGCCGATGGGCCAATTTTGTAATTAGTTAGACAACACTGTTGCCTCCTGGGAGAGTTTTTTCCTAAATTTGTAACCTTTTCTCCTTATAAATACAAAGTAGTCAGTTCTCCTGCCTTTTACTAAAAAAAACTCTCATTTTTACTATTCATTGGAATTTTTCTCCCTTCTATTTTAATTGTTACAGTTTTAGATCAATCTAACATAGGTTGTCATTGCACATACCCTAAGAGCATACCAACAATCTCTTCGCACTCCCTCAAACATAGATATAGAGGGGTTGTTAACGATGTTCTAACTGCATGCCAATATACCATGGGGCTGTACAAAATCAGCTTTCTAACATTCAAATAGTAGAATTCTAGAAATATAAATTTGTACGATGCGGACTCTTGTTTTAGGTAGGTTTTTTTCTTAAATTATCTTTCCTAAATCCTTGAGATATGCCACGGCAAGTCTCCCAATCTCTTTGGTGCCACTGCATCAATCTACCCTTCTATAAAATCGCATTTAATTTGCAGTTTAATACTATAGAATTAGAGTAGACTAAAAAACTTGCCATAATGTTCAAAATACCCTTGCATTTTCAAACTTTCAAAATTGTATCTTTCATATTGTCATTCCAAATTGGGTAGCTTAAATTTCAGAGTTTATGTAAAATTATGTGTTTACTTGTTAACCTTTTATATATTTTACAAAATTATAATATAAAAATAATTTATTGAAATAAGATACCAATAATTTCAATACAAAATTTCACATAACAAAAATTTGCTTTAACCGGTCTTTTCAGTTCACACAATTTTTTTGAACCCACATAAACTTTTATCATAAGTTTATAAATTTATATTATTTTTAAAAACTTATCTTATTTTTTCAATGTATTAGAAAGATCATGTCGACTAGGACATAATCGTCTTTGTACAACTCCGTAACGGCTTAATCAATCAATATTAGCATAAAAAGTATTAAGCTACAAATGTGACGGTAGAAAAAGTGTCTTTATATAACTCTATAACGTTTTAACTGGTCAATAATAGAATATAAGGTATTAATCTATAAATTTTAATGATACATAAAAGTAGAGCTTAAATATATGGATACCGTAGGGATTGAGAGACTCTAAAATGGCATAAAAGGATTTATCCTATCTTTTTTTAAACACTTTTTGACTTTTTAATGTTCTTTGTTGAGAACCTCAAAATTACAATATGAACATTTGCAGGCCTAGTTTTGATTATCAGTTTCAAGCTTTTGAAGCCACCAGTCAAAATTCAAATTGAATAGATAAATCTAATAATTTCAGCACTGATCACCCTCCGAAAGTCGCATGGGGCATTATAATCCGAGTCGAACCATCGATCTGACATCATCATACACTCTTGGTATAGCCAGACATCATCATGTGTGATTGCCTGGTTGGGGGCGTCATGTACTGGATGTCCTCAAAAGGAGGATGCAACAAACACATCTTGATGTATTATTCCCATGTGCTGAAAATAAAGTACAACAAAAACTTGCCTTTGACATTTCTCCCAAAAAATACTGCATGAAACACAAGAAATGATATAATAACATAGAATGAAAAAAAACTGAAAGTAGACATTATTTCAAGATTCAACACACTATTCGTCTGAACATTAACACAATAATGCCATATCAGTCAAACACATATTCCAACATGGTTAAATCACCGGGACAAATCCATGTCAGTGTCCAATTCAGCCCTCAGAGGCTGGTCCCAGAAATAGTACCAGTACCATTGTTCTTTTCTTTCCTTTACCTCCCTGCATGATCTAGTCAGAAGCTCAAAGGATGGGCAGCGAGGTGAGAGTGGTCCAGAACTGAAGCAATCCCTCTAGTTAATAGGTTGGTGAAAGAGCCGACCAATGCATTAATGGCTTTGGACAGAAACATATGCCACATATCTGCAAGACCAAGCTTAATCCAACTCAATTCAAATAGCAGACCATTAGTCCAACTCCAACATGACAATTGAACTCATAGTGTTTAGGCAGTCTGTCATGGTATGTAGTGAAGACTGCTGCTACAATTTTGCACGTACTAACTAGTTAATATCATTTGGCTATTCTGATCCAGAGAGAATACCTTGGAATCATGGCAAATATCATACACACTAGCACCACTACTAGAATTACGCAGACATACGTCATACAGAACTGTGGTTTAGAGAAAATATTTTGGTACTCATTTTATTTCCACATACTTACAAATATGACACATCGTGCGACAATTTAGGGACGATTTTGCATATCTACTTCGGACAACACAGTAGTTCAGAAGGACTAACTTTACCAGGGGCAAACCATTGATTTCTTACTTACCAATGCCACAAGGATACATCAGTTTAGGGAGGATTTACCCGGTGCTTCTATGACAATATAGGAAATATATCAAATTATCTCCCTGAGTCCCTGATAACTTCTTGTGCTTCAGCAACTATCCTTTTCACAACCTCGCTAGCTGGAATGATCTCTGTGATTAGCCCAACACCCTGACCAGCATACATGGCCATGCTATCGATATCACCAGTTGTTGTCGCATTAGGAACAGTACCAGCAAACCGACGTACATCCTTGTGCTGGAATTAGGAAATCATTGTTTAGTTTCCCATTATTTAGTTCCAGATGCAGAGGCACAAAATGTACATTTAAAGTTGTAATGAGTGATTGCCAAACTTCTATACTAAGAAGATCCATCATGAACAAACAGCATAATCGATCACCATGATTCATCACATGTATTGGTCATGGCAATTTTTCTGCATGCACTGTACAAGTGCCAAATTCCATAACTGCCATCTTTTAAGCATCGACCTCTATGTGGCATCACATTTTATTGGGAATATTTTCCTTCCATGCCATTGATAAAACCTTTTTTCTTGCTATATAAATATTCCCAAAAAACTGGAAAAATCATAGTGATGCCAAATATGTAGTACTTTCAATCTTAATTTTTTTTGGTATTTTTACTTAACAAATATGTTATCAAAACAATGTATAAGAAATTAGTCAATATTTTTTGCACTAAAATTTAATCATAAAGATACCTAAAAAATCAAGATTAAAAACGACTAAAAATATGCTAGCACTATAATTTTTCCAAGATTTTTTAGTGTGTCATATAGCTTAAACAAAAAGGGCAACATTTTTATCAATGATTGCTTGGCAGTTTTGGGTTTGGGGACTTTTGCAGTGGCACAGAAAGAATTTTCTCTGTATATGTTATCATTTTAGTTGCATTATTGTTCTAATTAATTCGATGATAATATGTACATGTGACTCTCTGCAAATTTTAAGTAGCATTTTCTCAACTTATATTTAGGGAAGTCAAAAATTAAACATGCACATTGTGCTATATCTTCTCTGAATCTAAGCAACTCCAGTAGGTACACACAGAGGTTGCAGGCAGAGCAAATAAATAATATAATGTGCACTAATGTTTAGTTGAGAGCAGAGCAAATATAAATGAGGGGCCAAACCAATAAAGGTTTTACCAAGAGCTAGAATTAGAAGTGCTGTCATATAGCCAATTTTGTATATGCCTTTTAGACTGTTTGTGCCAGAAAACAGCATTACAAGTGGCACTGTTTTGTTTAATGGCATCCTACCATGTCCAGAGGTACAAGTAGAAAAATGATGCTCGATCCTAAAAGATGAAGGACCCCATCTACAAATCCTTTCAGACGGCGATGCTAAACATGGAAGGCTGATTCCCATAGTTCCAGTTTTGATATATTACAAACTAGAGTAATTATACTGTAAGCTTCTTTATTGATGAATTAGAGCAGCGTTTTTGGTGCCCAAATGCACCAAAAGATAGAATGAGGATTCAAGGAAATCAAATTTGCAAATACATACCACACCATGGATGACAGTGTGGCCTATGATTGGCTGATTTTCCTCTGTTACTTGATCTGGCAGATCCTTCCACTCAACATAGAATGATGTTTCCAGGACACGCTGAGGAGCACCAGGCCATCTACCACGCCCAAACACATTTGTATAGTCCGTGCGATTCATCTCGATTAGCTTTTTTTTATACACCGGATGCGCAAAACTTTCCTCTGTAGCTAAGAACCTGAATGTCCAAGGAACTTTGCAATGTTAAAAACAGACTGAAACAATACAACAAACGATCTATTTGAGGTACTAATGAGCAAACATGATTGAAAGAATACCTTGTTCCTAAGCAAACACCCTGAGCACCAAGTGCCAATGCGGCAGCATAGCCACGGCCATCTACAATTCCACCAGCGGCGAAAATTGGAATGCCAGAATCTGAAATTAAATCCGCTATTCTTGGCAGCAAAGGTATCAACCCTTCCTGTTTTTCCAAGAATAAAGCTGTTTGAGATGAAAACTGTAAAGACAAATGCAGAGGTGTGTAATGCTAGATAATACCACATAGTGAGCCTGGGCTAAATTATTAGCCTCATATATGACATGGGTGTATGGGTTAGATTCTAAATACATTGTTGCTTACAAAGGTGAATGGGGAGTTTCTAAGAGCATTTCTACTAGATTGAAATTAGAAAGCAGTGTGGATAAGTGACTTACCTGACCAATCACATGCCCCCCTGCTTCACGGCCTTGAACAATGATTCCATCTACACCAGCTTCCTTAGCTTTCGCTGCCTCCTCAAGGCTACCAACCTGTGGAAGAAAAAAGAGAACTTATAGATGTCCATAATGAACAAAACAAATTTAAAGATTTACACCAATGAGAGTCCTCATGTTATCATCAGATCAATAAAGCCTTCACTAGAGATCATGTAGCAGTACTTGATTGTTTATTTCTTCATTTCTTGGCACCAAAGACAAGAACATCAAAGCTTGAATCAGAAACTAGCGCTTGTAGTGTGGTTTTGTTTCTCAATAGCATATATCACCCCATCATTCAAAGAGAACTGAAGACAAATCAGCAACAAAGTATCTGCCTTCACGTATGTTTTCATGTTTGCTATTGGCAACAAGTTTTCTATGAAAAATAAAAATAAAACTTTACAAAAAACATGTAAATAGTCCTTCAATATAAGTAGTTGCTAATGATTAGGAGCAAATATGTATTTGATTACTGATAGTGATTAGCTTTTTAATTAGGCAAATTTCATAGCTTGATGCATAGTCCAAATAAAGCATCATGGTCCCTATCAATTTTAACTTAACCACTAATTCCTGATATCAAATGTTGCCGATAGCCTTTTTTGTTCATTAGACACACCAAAACCATAGAAGAAAATAATTTCCTGTGAAGTTTGTTTGATACGCAAATACATTAATGATATCCATTGGCCACTGCCGATGATGCTTCTTTGGCAAACCTCGACTAATTAGCAAAGTGTAAAGAAGACATCTCAGTCAACGACCACTGGCCCACCAACAATTTTTCTCTATCCTCAAGAACAAAAATGACTTTCCACCATTGAGTTTTGCCCAAATAATTAATTGGGTCTTATTAGCTAGGACTGTGAACATAAAAACCAATGTGTTCTCTCCAATGTGCAAGAGTTCTCTGTTCGGCATTTATCTCCAGCAGTGCGGGAACAAAGATTATACATCCACCACACGTCTTAACAGAAATCTAGTAACAATAACTTCGTAGTTGGCAGCAAGAAAATTGGAGCTAGCATTGCCAAAGGAAGAGTAACTAACTAAATTAGATAAGGAAACTCCCCTCAAAAAAAAAAAAAAAAAAGAAACTGGAACAAGTAATGCCATCACAAGTATAGGGCAATTAGGCCATCTCCAATGCAGGTGCTTAAGTAGGTGATTAGAGAAAAAACCGAGTTTTTTTGCCACATCAGCAAGTAAAGATGCTTAGAGGAGAGAGAAGATGCCTAGGTTGGCATCGACTGCTATCCGGTGCTTGCGACTTTTTTTTCTACGGCTGCTTGCCTCGATGCTTCCTTCCCATCCCCTATTGAGCAGCTGGTTGATTGTATTTTTCCTGTTACGCTAGGCACCGCCATTGGAGATTAAAGCGCCTGGTCCAGGTGCTAACAAGACAGTTATAATTTATAAGCACCTCTGAAACTCTGATGCATTGAAGGAAGAGTTTTATACGGATGTTTAGTGATGTGGCAACTTAAGCACCTATCTCTAAGCACCTTGCATTGAAGGTGGCCTCAGGCATTCATTCCAAAGACCAAGAGACTCACCTGATGCAAGACCTTGACACCGGCTCGGTGCGCCTCGTCGACCTGCTCCTTGGGGAACTCGCCCCAGTACACCTGCAGCACGGCGAGCTTCTCCTCCAGCACAACCCTCAGGTTCTCCTCCTGCGGGAAGGCTAAGACAATGGCCGCCCTGAACGGCCTCTCCGTCAGGCTCCTCGTCTTCCGTATCAGCTCCCTCACGCGATCCGGCGCCGGCTGCGGCGCAGGTAGATGCAGAGCGAATCAGAAGAATCGAACAGAAGAGCGGGGATGGGCCATGGCCCGTGGGTGGGTCGTGGTTGGGGTACCCAGTCGGGGAGGCGGAGGAGGCCGATGGCGCCTGCGTTGGCGGCGGCGGCGGCGAGCTCCGGTCCGGATATGTCGGGGCCGAGCGGCGCCTGCACGATGCCGTAGTCGAAGCCCAGGACGCCCTTCCACCCCATGCCGCGCCGCACGGCTCACACGGCCCTCGCCGGGGTTGGTGTTGCTCCGGCGGCGGACGTGCGCGAGCTCGAAAGCTCAACCTGCCGAATAAAATGGAGTGCGGTGGCCGGAGGGAGGCGGTGTGATCAGGCAGGGGAGGGCGAGCTGGGGCAGTGCGGTTTAGCTCTGCGACGGCGAGGTGCTTATGCCCAGGCGCGACGCGAGCTCGTCCCCGCGCGCGGCGTCACGGGGGACGTCACGCGCCGCGATTCTCCACGTGGCAGACGAGGAAGACTCCAACGCTGGCGGCTGGCAGGAGCAAGGTTGGAAAACCTGGGCAACGCTCTCACACTCTCGATTCTCTTCCAAGCAGACGGGACAGAGAAAGAAGAAAACAGTTCATGATTTGCTACTTAAAAAATTGATATTTACTCAAAATATTGATAACTCTGTGCTAATGAATGTGGGTCTAGAATAAAAAAACAATAGAAGAGAATAATTTCCGTGTGAAGTTTGATTAACACGCGAATACATAAATGATATCCATTAATTAGGTCAAGGCTTTGTTTTTTCAAATAAGCCAGATCATTGCAGACATTATATCAAATTTTGTTATTTTTATATAGCTTATATGTTATGATAATTTGTAATGATTTTTTGTGGCTTTTAATAGTCCTTCCAAAGATTATAAAACTATTTTTAATAATTTTATAATCTTCATATCTTTTTTCGAGGTCCCTCAAATCACAGTAATACGCCAATGCAACGATACGTTGAAAAAAAGGCCCAAGAGGAAATGTTAAAAAGAAGGAAACAATTAATGATCATGCAATTTCAGACCAAGATGAGACGACATGTGTAATGTCCAAAATTTCGAATTTAGGCTGTTAATTAAAATTTTGTATATTTTTTTGAAAATTTAAAACATTGTTTGATATAATATTTTTATTAAATATAAAAGAAATTTCATGATTGAAAATAGTATTTGCAATATTAAAAAGGGGAATTCTGTTGCTTACCGCAAAGGCTCCTCATTATTTTCCTTTTTCCAAAAGGATAGCTATTGTTTTCCCTTTTAGCAAAAGAAATAATTATTTGAATAAAATAATTAATTTCTTAAAGCAATTCTATTTTGAAATTAGATGTTCTCGTATTGAATTGCACAAGCAAGGAAATTATAATATCTTTGTTTGAAAAGAATATTATTTCTTTGCTAAAAGGGTATTATAAATTATTTTAATTTAAAATAATATTTTGGGGATAATATCAATAGGCACCATCTTGTAACTTATTTTCATATTTTAAAATCTTGATTTTTCATCTACTGCAAATCACTTGGATTTGGAAACTATGTTGAAAATATTAAAAAAATGCATTCATTTTCTTTCTTTTTTATCCTTTCTTCTCATCTACTCCATCTGAATGGGCCGAGCCTCCGGTTACCCATTGACAATGTGGCTCACCCTCCTCCTCTATCACACCGACAGATGGATCCCACCCCTCTTCTTCCCTATCCTTCTTTTCCTTTTCTTCTTCCTCTCTTCCTTTCTTCACTTGATCCGCTTCTTCGCCAGGGTGCTAACTGCCAAGCCCACGCCCAAAGCGTATCCAAAATTGAAACGAGAGGGCTAAAATGATACCATCATCACGGGCGAGACTAACAACCGTAGTTGTGCCCACATGTAAAATTAATGCTAATTCAATAAGTTTATAGACCAATTGATAAACGACATGTTTCTTTTGCTTCAAACATCATCACGACAAGACTAGCAATATCATGCCAATTTGAAAATACTTCTCTTTTATATCATCAATGATTTATCTAAAAATATCATCAATGAAATGGCAAGGTTTTCTTCTAAAACAACATGATCATATAATGCAATTAGTAAGTGTACAATGCATGTGAGAATTTTGCAGGAATTTCAAGGTTGGCCGCCGGATTGCAATTAGTAGATGTGCAGTGTCGAAGGGGTTGAAGGCTGTGCTGGACTGCTTGAGCAACGCAGGAAAACTTGTAGGATGGCCTTGCTGCTTGCTGTTGGCTCGCACCTATTGGGTCTTAGGGCATGAGTGGGGCTCAGCCCCACTGTGCCCTACTAGTAATTCCTCCACTGCCCACGTCCTCCTGCCGAATGAGCCCGCGACCATGTGCGACCTCTTCACCACCAGCTCGATGTCGTGCTGCTCCACCCACAAATCATGTGTGTTGCCAATTGCTCGCTGTAGTCACCACTCGTCGCCGTATTCCTCGAATTTACACCGCCAGTGAGTCCCCGCCGCCGCCTGTGCTCTCCCCATCTTCCCTGGTCTTCCATCTTCCTAACGCACGTGCTCGCCGCCCTCCCCCATCGCCGGAGTGCCGCGCGTCGTTCTAACCTCCGCCACAGTCGCCCCTGCCGTTACTGGGCTCGCCGCCGACACCCTTCAGGCCCGCAAGCCCCACCATCTTCATTTTTTTTTTGAAAAATCTACTTTTCTTATAAACTCTTCCATTTTTGCAAGGTATATTTCGAGTGTTTAAAAAATGACAAAAAATCGAGGAAATAAGAAGAAAAGGATAAAATTGAGAAAAGAAGATATTTTTTTGGTTGTCTAAACCTGACTTGAAAAATCGAGAAAAGTGACAAAAAATGAGGAAATAAGTTTTTTTAATGTATGAACCTAACAAAAAAAATTAAGAAAATAAATGACCAAAAATTGAGGAAAAGAGGGGGGAAAATGATGATGAGCAAATCCCCGCTTTCCTTTTTTACGCCAATTTCCCGTGACTAGTGAAGCAGCCGCGCGCAGGTAGCCAATCGGGAAAATTGCCCATGTTGTTGAGGGTGTGACCAAAGATATTATTTTATATTTAGGCCATAATCTTTTCATCTTAACAACTTATTTATGTTTTTAAAAGACATATGGTGTGAGTTTTTTTGAGTCCGTTCTTTCGCTATCTTGAAGATGGGTCCTAACGTTTTAAAAAGTAAGTCAAACAAAATGGATATGATATCGAGACTAACTCGAAAACTCTCAAATTCACCATTTCAACTGCTCAATCATTCGACTGCTCAAATCAACCTAAAAGAGAACAGGTCTTAGAGTTAAAAAGGGCGGCGGATATCAATTGAGTCGATAATGATCCGATGGCTCTCATTATTTTTCGATGCACGCAAAAACAGAGGGACACATGTCATATGGTCAGTTTTGTATAAAAACATAGATATTTTAGAAAAATCCAATCAATCTTTATACTGGGCAGAAAATGAAGTGGCACCGTTTTGCCACCGGGCAAGAGCATGGGACTTGGGTGACGGAATAATTGCTGTCATTTTACTATTTACTGAAATCTTTCTTGGATCAGTCCGGGGACCCGTGTTAAGAAAATGTCGCAAGGCTGCAGACGTTGCCTTTGATGCCATCTTTCCTCCGGGCAACCAACCGAGTGACGACTGACGAGCATCCTTTTTCAGCTTTAAAAATCATATTATTGCCAGTCTTTGATCGATGAATCGCGGATCTTTCGTCGAATTAATAAAAAATGTAAAGATTAAAACAGCGTGATGGTTGCCAACTTGTCGCTTTCGTTCAGGGAAATGAGAACGTGACACGTCTCCCCTTCAAGGCATGCCAGTGCTGGGCGATCTGCAGACCGCTGAGTCAGCTCGGAATATTTGCCCATCTATGAATTCTTGTTGTCGGCAAGGATGCTGCTGGCTCCTGGCGGCTGCATGTGTTTATTTCAGGTATGCTGTTAAGGGAAAAGGGTAAATTTGGTGTCTAAATTATCACTGTCGATCCAATTTTAATCACTTAAGTATAAAACTGAGCGAAATTCGTTTTCTATTATCAAAATCATGCTGATTTAGTTCACCGTAAAACCTAGCATAAAACTTTGGGTATATGATCAGTTTTATGCAAGTGGACCATGAGTTGGATTGAAACTATTCATTTACATGGCATAAGTAGTACATGTCTCTTGTACAGGGTGAAAACGGATCGGATACGATTGGGAAATAGATTATCGTGTATCCTATCCTAATTAAATTTTTTTTCTCGGAGACAGGTAATAAAAAATTAGTTAGGACACAGATACAAATACCGGTACTTGTGAATATAGATAATGACTAACCGAATCATATAGTTAGTCAGATAATACGTGAATTATGTATAATTTAAACATATGCTGAAAATAATATACAACAAGCATAGCCAATAGCTCATATTCTTTTTTTTCCAAAAAGGAGGTATTTCCCCCCGATTTCCATTATCATGGAGACAACGAAAACACAGTAGAGTTTTTTGAGGTGATCCCCATACAATATCTTTTCCAACCTATATCCCACAAAGATCGAAATGTAACAAACTATTTTCCTCAAATTACGACTAGTTTTTCAAAGCAACTAATACAAAAATAAACGCCATCCTCTCGAATTATCATCAAGTGAGAGGCCTTTCTTCTGGCCGGGATAGAATTACGCCCATTGCCATGGCCCACTCGACGGCCCAATCGAACATTTACCAGGCCCAGCCCCTGAAGGTTCTATCGGGCCCATGTGCATCCCGCCGATGCTTTCTTGGTCAAGACGGCAGTAACGGCCTATGATTCATGTTTGAGTCCGACTCAAACAAGAGTTCTGACGGTCATGCGTGAAGACCCGACATTGGTTTCCGGATTGGATTAGGAGTCGTGATCCCCAAGATTAGAGCTTATCTTATCTACCGTAGGTTGTATTTGGCATGTATGAGTTCGTTATTTATCTCGTAGTTAGTCCGGCCCGATATTCCTCCAGAGGCTCGGTTTGCTCAGATTATATAAACCATGCCCTCACGGCGCTAGGGGCATCGAGGACTAGTTTTACGACCGACCCTTTGGTCGATAGATTTTCAGATACTACTCGCCGAGACTTGCCGATCTCGCCGAAGTTCCACCTTGTAATCCTCTTTGATATAAAGAAAGGTCGGACGAGGGCTATTATCTTCCCGAGAGGCCCGAACCAGATAAAACCCATGTCTCCTGCTCGTTGTTGCTCGTGGTTGTTCTGCGGTCTCCTATCTCCTCCTTGAAGAACCTTGGTTGACTTGGGTCAATATCCCAACCGTCGATAAATGGCGCCGTCTCGGGACACGCAGATCGAGTATGTCGAACTCGGCCAATGATATGTAGATACTTCCCGAGGGTTACGACTCGGCGACAGATGTTTCATCCTCGCCGCCAGATCGAACACTTTCCGATCTGGACGGAGGTCTCGCCACATGGCGTAGATAGCCGCAGATCGCACTCCCGGCTATTGACGATGACTACGGAACCGATGATCTTTACGACGGTTTAGATCTATCGGATTCCAAGGCTATGTCGGTAGATTCTACCGTGGAGACACAAATGATGACACCGCTCTAGCATACCTTCGCATGGCCCCGCAAAGATTAACATGGCCGATGTAGGAACCTCGAGAATCTCGCGACGGCCGGTATACCGGCGGTCGGGCAGTTAACTCGCCGGCACCGTGATGAGGTCGCGACCGGTCGCCATGAAGCAAGACGCTATTCGCCGCAGCCTCGACGATTCCATCAACCGACCTTGGCACGGTTTCATGACCGGTAAGCGACGATGTCGCGACCACCTCGCTTGCTTGGCGCTTAAGTCTCCGTAAGCTTTCCTCGCTCGAGTCAATTTCGCGGATCGGACTCTAGTCGGCGTAACGCGGATGGTTCAGAGATCCCGGACCCATAGATCGAGTCGGAACGGCTCGGCTATAGCAACGGTCCTTAGATCCACCAATCAAGCCGATCTCGTCCGCATGGGCGATGCTGTTGTCTAACTTAGAGCGATTGGTCAAGGCCTAAAGTCTCTAGGAGAAGTCAACATCTCCTCCAGCAATAGCGCAAACCAAACCGCCTGAATGATTCGGACACTGATCGATCGCGACCCTTGTCACCATCAAAGGATCACAGCCCATGAGCAGCTACCCGTGGTCGCCGCCGTTGTCGAGTCCTCGAGTCATCGCGACCACGAGGCAAGCGCGACGCTGATGACCACGGACGGTCCTCGTGAGAGCGCTGCCGTCGCGACCACGAGGAAGGAGCGTGGTGGATTGTCTCGAGAGAGTTTCTCCAGTCGAATCATCCTGCTCAGCAGAGTTCCTCCGCCGCAACAGACCAACGCCTTCTCAAGACTAGGTTCTGCACGGAAGGTGGCCGGTCATATGCTTTGGCTCGCAGGCTTTCTCTCGACGAAGCTTCGGTCGTCCGGCGGCCCTCAAAGTTCAAGTCCGGTCACATGGAGAGGTACAATGAGACTCGTAACCCAGAGGAATTCCTTTCCATCACGCCACGGCCATCATGGCGGCGGGTGACGAGCTCATATGGCTAACTACCTCCTAACCGTCCTTGAGGGCGCCGCCGGACTTGGCCGTTCAATCGCCAGGAGGGTTCCATCACCATGGAACCACTTTTGTGACGCCTCGATCGCTAATTTTCGTGAGTCAGCATGCGTCTCGGGTAAGGAGGATGATCGCACCAGATGATCCAGATGAACGGGAGACCTCCGCAACTTCGTGAAGCGTTTCATTAAGATCCGCAACACGATCCCGAACATCTCGGATGAATCATTGTCCGCGCTTTCAAAAACGGAGTCCGCGACGAGCGCCACCCAGATCTCGAGATCAATGAGACTGGACCGCCAACGACCTGTTCATATACCGACCGCTATGCCAACGCTGGCAGAGCGTGGTTCAAGATAAAAAAGGCGCTTGACAAGGGCGAGCCGCCTACCAACTCGTGTGGATGAGAAAAGAAGAGCAAGAAGAACCCCGGTGACAAGAAGTCCTGAAGAAGAAGAACAAAGGTGATGCGAACAATACCGTCACGCAGATAGATCGCGACCTCCTCCCAAGGATGGGCGTAAGAAGTCCAACAATAACTACAAGGGCATAAAGCTCGCCAGGAGGCGACAAGGCAAGAAAGGTCCAAGCGACCGATTTTGCAAGTTCCACCAACACTACGGCACGACATACGCCATCGCAGAACTTGGGTGCAAAGCTCAAGATTTCTACAACAGCAGCGCCCAATGCCCACCCCCGCCCGAACAAGGTGATGCTTGAAGGCTGCGCCAAACCGACGATGGTGATCGGAAGATGATGATGAATATCAAGGCCCGTGAACCATATCGCCATTATCTTCTGCGGCTTTCGCTTATACTTCCCTGCCGCAGCCTCAAGGAAGCCGCCGGGAGGTCCATTAACGTCGAAAAGGCAAAACCTCACCGAATCGATGAAGTGGACAGAGGTCCCCATCTCCTTCTCTCAGAGGATTGCCCCACTGGATGACTAAGCCTCGCTCCCTCCGTGGTCGCCCACCATCAAGAACGCGAGAGTTGGCTGTACTCAGAGACGCGGAGCGCTTTAGACTTGCTTTCGCTAAGGTCATGGACGAGATGCGATTCCTCGCTCTAAGTTGAAGGAAGTCGTAATGCCCTTCTACGGAATTGTTCCGGAGAAGTCGCAAGCCGCTAGGGTGTTGTCCCGCCACCACCTTCAGAACCCAAACAACTTCCGGACAGAGTTGATCACTTTCGACGTGGTCGACTTCCCATCCGCCAGATAACGCGATCTTGGGCAAAGCCATCTCTTGGTAAGTTCATGGTCGTGTCCCATCATGGATACCATTGCGTCAAGATACCAGTGGCCTAACGGTAATCACGGCCAAGGGCAATTACAAGGTCGCCTCGATTGCGACGAAAGCGCCCTCCTGGTCGACCAGCCTTCCGCCATGGTTCAAGTTCCGCAGACTAAGTCTCAGACGCCTAGGGTCTCCCTTCACCAGGGGAGAAACCAAGGAAGTTCCACTGTCCCTTGATGATAATTCCAAGATAGCTCACTTGGGGGCCAATTTGGACCCCAATAGGAAAACGAGCTCATTGCCTTCCTCCGAGCTAATGCAGTATGTGTTTGCTCGGGAGCCATCCGACATGCCCGAGTCCCAAGGAGGTCATCGAGCACAAACCGGTCAGTCCGGCCGACAAAAGCCTGTTTCGCCGTAAGCTTGCCGCTTCAATTCAAACAGGATCATCAAAGATCGCTTGGCAAACCGCCACGCCAGATTCATCCGCGAGGTTGATCACACCGAGTGGTTAGCCAACCCCGTTATTGTAAAGAAGAAAGGCGGCAAGTGGAGGATGTGTCGATCACACAGATCTGAACGCTGCTTGTCCTAAGGACAACTTCCCGCACGTCAGATTGACCAAATTGGTCGATGCGATCATGGATACCCACTCTTGAGTTTTTAGATGCTTATTCCTGTTATCACCAAATAAGCATCTCCCGAGGATGAAGAGAAGATCGCCTTCATCACCCCTTCTTTCACTTCTCGTTATACGACCATGTCTTTCGGCTTTCACGCAATGCCTGGTGCCACGCCCAAACGCTTAATGGAGAAGACCTTCCTGCAAAGGCGGAAAAACTCGGAGGTCTATGTCGATTTACATAGTTGTAAAGAGCAAGTTTGCTCCAGATCATGTAAAAGACCCGGCCGAGACTTTTGTAATCTCACCAGCATCGAATAAAATTAAATCCAGAAGTGTATCTTTGGTGTTCGATCCGGAATGTTGCTCGGTTATGTTATTGGTTCGCAAGGTATTTCGCCAACCCCGAAAAAATCGAGGCCATTGAAAATATGCGTGCTCCAACTACCGTAAAGGAAGTACAGAGTCTCACGGGCGATGGTCGCCTAAGCAGATTTATTTCCGTCAAGGCTAACGCTGGTTGCCCTTCTTTAAGGCTCCGCAAGCACAATGGTTTCGAGTGGATGTATAGCCGATAGATCCTTCCAAGATCTCAAGCGATACTCGTCCAATCCTCCCGCCTCCGACTACCCCGCGGCATGGCGAAAGCAATTCCTCGTTGTACCTAGGTTGCACGCCACAAGCGGTGAGCGGGTCTTGACGGCCGAAAGGAAGGCATACAATGACCAATCTATTACGTGAGCGAGGTACTTCACGGATCAAAGGAGCGCACCGAGGTCCGAAGTTTTCTACGCCTTGCTCATGTCCTCCAGAAGCTTCGCCACTATTTCAAAGCGATCAACATCGGTCCCGACCACGCTTCCTTTGGGAGAAATCCTACGGAACAAGGAATCAAGCGACGATAGCTAAGGGGCAATGGAACTAGCAGAGTTTGATCTCTTATTTGTCGCCTGAATCGCTATTAAGTCATGTGTCCTAGCCGACTTTGTCATTGAATGGACTTGCCCGCCTAAATCCCGTGAAGCTCCCCGAGCAACCCGATGAACCCCTGACCATGTTTTTGATGGCTCGCGACCGACACTCCGGGGCTGGTTTTGTTCTCATCTCCTCAAGGAGAGCAACTCAGATTCTATCCAACTACACTTCGCCGATTAACAACGCCATGGAGTACGAGACCTCCTCGCGGGACTAAGAGCGCAAGTCGCTTCAAGATCCAACGGTCCGACCGTGAAGGAGATTCACAGCTTGGTCATCAACTAGGTTAACAAGGAGTATCGCTTGATGACTCAATGGCGCGATACCGTGGAAGCGAGGAAGTTGAGCGGCACTTTCGATTTTTCGAGGTGCTCTTCGTGTCCGTGAAGGACAACTTCCGCCGATCAGCCTATCCAAGTATGGATCCTCACGAGAATTGCTTCCGGCAGGGTGCTCGCCGAGCACCTTCACAAGCCCTCAATCACGCCTCCGGACGAGGCAACAGAGACAGTGGTGTTGCCTCCGCTTATCGAAAGGTGTCATGGATCGACAACGCCATTTGTCCGGTGACTCGCAGATGGGACCTCGCCGACGACGAAGCGAAGCGCTCCCGCTTATAAGGCGTGCTGCTCCATACAAGCTTGTGGACGGCATCTCTTACCGCCGAGGTGCTCGGGAGTTCTTCCAAGTGCATCTCGCAGCAGGAGGGTGTGTTCTTCTTAGGGACATACACGAGGATGCTCGGCAACCACGCCCTTCGTAACTCCGGTCAAAGCGCTTCGCATGGGCTATTATTGGCCCATCATACAAGATGCCCGAATATCGTGACTAAGTGCAAGGCTTGCCAATTTCACGTCCGAAGGCACATATGCCCGCCAAGAGCTCCAAACAATCCCCATCTTGGCCTTTTTTCACATGGGGCCGGATCTCGCCGCCCATTCCCTAAGGGTACAAGGGCTATACACACTTGTTCGTCGCCATAGACACTTTTACAAAGTGTATTGAGGCAGAGCTCTGTCGCCTCTTCACGCCAAAACGGCCGTTGTTTTTCAAAAGCAACGTGGTCACGCTTTGGGATTCCCCACAAATTGATCACGGATAACGGCATCCGCCTCAGGTTTAGCTATTCCGTGAATATCGCGAACTACCGGGCACCAAGGTCTGTTTACCGTGGCACATCCACGAGTAATGGAGCAATGAGCGAGCTAACTGACGATAGTCCAGGTATTAAACGGCGGTATTCGCCGCTTCTTTACGAGCACAACAAGGCTCGGTTGACGGTTCCTTCCGTCTCTTCGGATAGTTCAAGACCACGGCCACCGGGCGACCGGAGAAACTCCTTTCCAATTGGTCTATGGTGCGGTTATCCTCGCTACCAAATCAGATTTGTTCGCTTCAAGACGAGCTCGGTCAACTTAGTTGACGATGAGTAAGAGCCTCGACCTCGACCTCCTCAAGGCACACGCGACCGGCATTAAGTCGTAATGTGCGCCACCAAAGAAGATATTCACGCAGACGCCGCCAAGTCGGGCTCGACTAAGGTTTTGAAGGCGACCTGCTCGCGCCGTGTCCAAACCCGTCCAATGCCAACAAGTTAATTCCTCGCTGGGAGGGCCCGCTCACTGGCCGCTTTTATCGGCCGCCTGGGCTGTTCACCTGCTATGGAGGACGGAGAGAGCGACCAAAGACTTGGAACATCGACCACTTCAGAAGTTCTTTTGTGTAGGTCTTCGCTTGTTTGCTTAGCCTCGCTGCTTTTTGTCAAACTTGCTACTTTAGTTCGCCCAAGTCTCGGGCACCATGTAAAGTTCAATCCAATACTTATGAATTCTCGCTCCTCTCGCGCTTTTTTCACTTCTTATCTTCTCGCATTACTCTCTCGGTAACACTTGGTGGCTGCCTGGCCTTGCCAACACTTGGCTCCGCAATCTTAAGGATTGTTCCTCACCCGTATCTAGTTTCGATAAGTTCCTAAACTCGTGGTTGCGAACACGGCCTTTCCACCTTGGCGCTTAGGTTCCGCCTCGTGAAGCCCTCCGCAGCAGAGGCACTTCATCGCTTGGCGCGATCACTTGGCAAAGCTCGCCTCAGAAGCTCCTCATGCGCAGGCATCTTCCTTGTTCTACATTTTGAATCGCTTAACTTACGCCAACGAAAGCGATTCACGGAATGCATCGAGCATGGTACGGTGTCGCTTTTTCTTCACGCACGTGTTCGAGTTCACAAACCCAGGTTCTCGAGCATCGT